>BSBM01000922.1:12845000-12892500 GCA_027924585.1 Larix kaempferi | reverse complement strand
TACGTATTATAATGATAGATTGACTTATGATGAACGTCGCACTTTGAAATATTGTCTTAGAAAAGCTAGATGCTTGTATGAGCAAGGATAGAATAGGCAGGAAGTGAAAAAGGTTTGGAAAAGTAAGCTGGAAATGAAGCAACATCAGAGAAGAAAGGGGTTCAAGCCTTTGGATACAAAGAAGGACACTTACTCTTATTTTAAACCACTGATACAAAAAGGAGAGTCGAGGATGGTCGATTCTTTAGGAAAAAATAAATCAACGCAAGGGAAATGTTGGGGATGTGATGGTGACCACTTCTTAAATAAATGTCCCGATAGAAGAAATAAGGGAACCGGTGTATATAATATGCAAGAAGCTTCTACTATTGGCGATGTTGGTAGAAGCGTTCCTCGCATCTATGCAGCATTGGAAAATCGCCAAGTTGATCATCAATATTGTATGATTAAGATTGAAGGTAAATTAAAAGATGTGCCTATTTCTATTTTAATTGATTACGGAGCTTCTTATAGATATATATATTAATACTAACTTGGTTGAAAGGTGTAAATTGGTGACTCGTAAATTGTCTAATCCTAGAATTGTTCAGTTGGAAACTAGTATGAAGAGGAAGATCATAGCTATGGTAAAAAGTCTATGTTTTGAAATGAATGGAAACCAAACCAGTGCATATTTGGACATCATTCCCCTTGGATCCTATGATGTGTTGATCGGAATGGATTGGTTAGAGAAACACTTTGCTGTGTTGGACTGCCACAATAAAGTTATTACATGTTTGAATGATGAGGGAAAACTCAATGTACAAATAAGAGGCATTCAGAGACCCATATCCTTAAGACAAATTTCAGTCTTGCAAATGAAGAAGTGTATCAGAAAAAGGTGCCACCTGTATGCTGTTCAGGTAGAAGAGTTGTCTACTGAAAAAGAATCAAGTTTGGATGAATATACAGTGTTGAAATAATTTGTTGCTGTATTTCAGGAAGTTCCTAGGTTACCACCCAAGAGGGATATCGATTTCACAATCGATTTGGTGCCTGGAATTGTGCCATCTTCAAAAGAACCATACAAAATGGGTACTCCGCAGTTAAAATAATTGCAAATACAACTTGAAGAGTTGCTGAAGAAAGGGTATATACGACCTATTATATCACCTTGGGGTGATCCTGTTATTTTTGTAAGGAATAAGGATGACACACTTAGATTATGTGTGGATCACAGACAATTAAACAAGGACACAATTAAGGACAAGTACCCTCTACCTAGAATTGATGATATTTTTGATGAGTTGAGAGGTACATGAATATTTTCGAAAATAGATTTGAGATATCGATATCACCAGATACGTATTAAGGATGAGGAAATCTATAAAACAACATTCATAACTAGATATGGGCATTATGAATTTACAATGCTTCCTTTTGGTTTGACAAATGCCCCTGCTACATTCATGTCTTTAATGAATGGTATATTCACAGATTTTATGGATAATTTCATAATCGTATTTTTGGATGATATACTTGTATTTTTCAAGACTGATGAGGAGCATGAAGAACATCTTAGGATTACCTTGCAAATATTAAGAGAAAATCAATGTATCCCAAGCTTAGCAAATGCACATTCTACTAGAGACAATTGTTATACTTGGGCCATATCATCTCTGAGGAAGGTGTGGCTATGGACCTAGTTAAGCTAAGGCTATTTTGGAATGGCCTACTCCTCGCAATGTATTTGAGGTAAGATCATTCATGGGATTGGCTGGTTATTACCGAAAGTTTATAAAATATTTTTTGAGAATAACCAATTCAATTACATCTTTCCAAAATAAAGGTGTACCTTTCATTTGGAGTTAGAAATGTGAAAATAGTTTCAAACTTCTAAAGGAGTTGCTTACATGAGTGCTTGTATTGAAGACTCTTGATCCGGATAAATAATTTTTGGTATGTACAGATGCATCACTTGAAGGACTCGTTGGAGTTCTAATGCAAGAAGGAAATGATTTTTCTACGAATCACGCAAGTGAAAGGAGCATGAGAAAAACTACACTACTCATGACTTGGAGTTAGCAGCTATTGTTCATGCACTTCGCATGTGGAGACACTACCTTCTGGGAAATAATTTTGAGTTAAGAACCTATAACAACAATTTAAATTATTTATTTGATCAGCCTCAACTTAATGACCAACAAGCTGGGTGGGTTGAATTCTTAAGTGAGTTCAATTTTGAAATCAAGTATTTAAAAGGAAAATAAAATTGAGTAGTAGATGCACTCAATAGAAGGGACAATTGATGGATGTTTCAACCATCAGCACTTGGAATCCTGAATTACAAATCAGATTGCTTGATGCTTCGAAAAGTGACAAGATTTATTCACAAGTGACAACAACATTGCAAGAACGAAGTAAATAATTAAAGTTATGCAATTTTGCATTAACAAAGGATGATATCCTTCATTTTAAAGATAGAATATATGTACCTAATCATGAAGAGTTGAAAAGAATAATATTGAGGGAAATGCATAATGTACCCTATGCAGAGAATCCCAGATACCCAAAAAATCTAACAGTAGTAAATAAAAATTATTATTGGCCAAGCATGAAGAATGAAGTGGCTAATTACATTGCATGTTGTTTAGAATGTCAACGAGTCAAAGCAAAGCATCAATATACAACTAGTTTACTTCAGTCATTGCCTATTCCAGAATGGAGATGGGACACTATAACTATTGATTTTATTACAGGTTTTCCTAGAACCATTAAGCAACATGATTCTATCATGGTAATGGTTGATAAGTTGACCAAATCAGCCCATTTTTTTCTTGTTCAATCAAATTTCAAGGCAGCAAAAATTGCTAAGATTTATATGAAAGAAATTGCTAGGTTGCATGGTATTCTAAAAGCCATTGTGTCGGATCGAGATCCGAAATTTACCTCTAATTTTTGGAAAGGTTTGTTTAAACAGTTTGGGACTAAGATTAAATTAATCACAACTTATCATCCCCAAACTGATGGGAAGAACGAGCGAGTACATCAATTCATTGAAGGCATGCTAAGGATGTATGTCATGGACAAAGCAGGAAAATGGGAAGAGTATTTGTATTTGGTGGAATTCGCTTATAATAATGGATATCAAGTATCCTTGAAAATGAGTCTGTTCGAGGCTTTATATGGTCGAAAATGTAATGTTTCAATCAATTGGGATAAACCAGTGGACAGGTTAATCATTGGACCTGAAATGCTTCAGGATATTGAAAATCAAGTGGTAAAGATAAAACAGAATTTGAAGATGGAACAATATCGTCAAAAGAGTTCTGCAGATAAAAAAAGGACACATAGATAATTCTAGGTTGGGACATGGTGTTCCTAAATGTTAGAGGCAAGAAAAGTTCCTCGCGGTTGGGAAACTGCAAGAAGTTGGCCAATAGATTTTTTGGTCCATTTGAAATCTTATGCAGAGTTGGATCGGTAGCTTACGAGCTAACACTACCTCCCACCATCAAAATACATAATGTATTTCATATTTCATTTCTGAAAAAGTACGTTTATGATATTAATCATGTGCTTGATTGGTATGTTCTTCAGGTGGAACTCGAAGGGGAAATACAGGTTCAACCAATTTGAATATTAGAACGCAGAAGCAAGATACCAAGGAACAGAGTTATCGAACAGGTAAATGTCTAATGGACCCATTACAATCCTAAGGAATCTACTTGGGAACTGGAAGATATAATGCAGGAAAAGTATCCACATTTATTTTTAAAATGTGTATATGTTAAAACATTACGACAACAAAATTTTTGTATATGTTTTTATGCAATGTTAATGATACTAACCATTACAGCAAAACCTCGAGGTGTTAGTGAAGGCCGCCCACTAGGATCTTAACATCCCACCACGCTTCGCAGTCCATACTTTGGGCTAGATGTTCGACCGTACAGTGGTGTCCCCTTTGAGCCGTTTGAGCCCCGGATGAACACTGCAATGCTGACATTACCACCCGCTCTGTGACTCGAACCTGGGTGGAGGCTCTGATACCAAATGATACGAACCGTTACACCAAAATCCCAAGGTGTTAGTGAAGGCCGCCCACTAGGATCTTAACAGTTAAGCATCGAGGACGATGAAAAATTGAAGTGGGGGGTATTGTAATACCCCTAGCCCATCTAAAGTACTAATATTGTATCATGAACAATTTTCTTTGAAGTATGTACATAGAAAGATATTATTTTAATAAAAATACCAACCGGCTGCATGATGAGAGATACGCTTAAGAGGAGATCCAGATATTAACCAAGGGTTGTGAGTGGGAAAGGTTTACCTATGTACCTTGTCTCCTTAAACCTTGTTTTCTTAATCTTATGATAAAAGCCCCAAAAATCATACTCCTAATCCATATTCTTAATGGGGGATTGATTAATAATTAAATATTATTAATTATTATTTAATGTTGACATTTAGTGGCTAATCGTGATTATGGATGGGAGGAACATGTTCTTTTGGGACATCCATGTGGGATCCCAAAGGAGGAAACATGGTTTCTTTGGGATGCAATGCAGATAGACTGGGGGAGGTCTGCGCAAGGAAAGGAGCGAAGAAAACTTGGGGGGAATCCCTATGGGAAAAGGGGGAAAACATTGTTATGCAGAGATACCAGGGAACTAGCCATGAATTCCTTGGAGGAGATAACTAGTCAATTATAAATTTATGCGTGGGTACCCCGAGTAAATTATGATTCCTATAATGAAGTATATCATTGTGCTCCTGGGGAAGGAACTCTGGTGGGCTAATCATTGAATTGACAAGGAATTGGTTATTAAATTGTTGCTTTGTTGTGCCCCTGTATATATTCATTATCCCTGTTATTTCCACCTTTGACTTTGTGAGTGAGTTGAGGGGGTTGGTGAGACACCACTGGTTATTGTCTGGATCTTGGCTCGAGTGTGAATTTGGGAGCTGAAATAGTACAGGATGGACAAGTTCTATGGTTGGGTGGAGTGTGGCTCACACAAAACCGATTACCATAATTAAGTGAATTTCAGATAAGTGTTTATGTGGATAAATTTTAATGTTTCATGATATATATCATGCTTGTTGTGCTCAAGTTGCTGAATGTAGGTTGCAAATGAATGTAATCCATAATTATTCCATGTGTAATCCTGTGTAGATGGCTGTAGCCATGTTGGATGTTTCCCTCAATTGCATGAGTTATCTGCATTATGAATCTTGCATGTGAAATATGTAATGGTTATACTTAATTTATGCACGTCATGTATGCTTATGCTGTCACACCCTTAGTGATGAATGGATGGTTCATGTCTTGTTCATAGAATGATATGCATAAATCTGGATATGAGGACTGAATGCATGATTGGGTATCTTTCCCATGAATGGGGTTGTTTTGTGTTGCTAACTCTGTAGGCTATGATATGCTAATCAAGCTTAGTATCTTTCTTTATGTTGTTTATGTATTATCCTTCACCCTGCTAAGGGATGGTTTGACTTCATCTAGACTTGGGAAATGATGAAGTTGAGCCCTGATAGGTTTCTGAACCTCTCTGTAGGTTTGGTGAAGTAGAAATTATGAAAGGAAGGGGTAATTCTTCGGGGAATTGGTTTGGACCTCCACATTTCCGCATTCCGCATTGCGGATTGTGGAATGCAGAAGGTGTGATCATCAGATGGTTCAACTTGGAATCCCGCATTCCGAATTACACAATGCGTATTGCGGATTGCAGAATGTGGATCGGGTCACTGCGGAAATCCTATTTCCGAGTGTGGATGGCATGCCTATGGCTGCTTGTGTTTTGAATTGTGTTTTTAGGAAAATAAGGAGAATTATGAAGTTGGTTATTAGATGTATAAAAGAAAATTTTATTTTTATAGTTTGATACTGTGAATTTTATGTGTGGGTAACATGGTTATGTTGTACTCCTCCCCTCCCCATGTTCCCTCTGTTACGGAGAAAAAATTTCTATGGCTTGAAGTAGACCACAACAGACAGATGGACTCGATAAATCATCTCACTTCCCAACATATGCTATATAAATGTAAATGGTGATAAAAAAATGAAGGACCTACCTCAACCAGACGTCTGATGAAGAATTCCGGTGATATTTTGAATCACAACACTTGAACCTACAGCTTAGCCTCAACAATAAATGCAAAAAAGTGCATATGATATATAAAAGAGGTTAGCATATACAATATCATAATCCATAATATATATACGAAAATGTACCCATTGATAATAAATGATCATTCACAATATAAATGGATGAGAAAATGAGAATTTCTATTAATATAAACAAGAAGTACATGATACAACCTCTTGTTGGCAACTCATCTGAACCAAGAATTAGGTCCCTCCACTTGTGCCTCCACCACTTCAATCCCCCATACAATGGCAAAATCATGAGTAAAAGAAAAAATCCTTCACAAGATATGAAAGATTTTGGGAGGTGAATATAAATGGTTCACAACAACTAGGATCAATGGATGTAGACTCAAGCAATAGCAATCAAGGAAAAATTTCGGTAAAGGTTCGATGCTCTTCTCTTTCTCCTCCCTCCATGCATCACAATAGCTCAATATAAAACCCTCCAAAGGCAAGTGAAAGGTCAAATCGAGTCGTTTCAAGATACATGGAAGGCCAAAGATCACAATGGCCACTTTTTGGAGTGAAAAATAGAGATTTTACTCTCATTTACCAAAAAAGTTGATGTACATGGTCTGTAGTGATGCAGCCAGCGCGTACATGAGTTGTATTGAAGTAGCTCGTGTATAGAAGGAAAAATAGGAAAAAATGGGTTCAAGGAGAACCAAAAATATGGTTTTTAGTATACAAATGGGTAAGGGAGGCCAAGGAGTGTTAGCGCTCACAAGGTGGCAAAATACGGTGTAACACCCTCCCTCCCACTTCCCCCTCCTCCTCCCTCTCCGCTACTCCTCCCCTTCGTCCCCATCCACATTCTCTATCCTCTTCCCTCTCCCCTCTCCCATTACACATCCCCTCCCCCTCCCCCTCCTCCTCCCTCTCCACTACCCCCCCCTCCGCCCCCATCTCCCTTACCCATTCTCCTCCCTCTCCCCTCTCTCCTTCCACTACCCTCCCTCTCCTCCCTCACTCCCATGCCCCTCCCCCTCCACACTCTTCCCCTACCGATCCCCCTTGGTGGCCATTTCGGTGCACAAGGGGCGGCGACGCCGCTCTCTTGTGCGCCCAAAGGGCCGCCAAGCGGGATGGGTAGTAGGAGAGCATGGAGGGGGAGGGGAATGGGGGAGGGGAGATGGGAGAGGGAGGAGGATGGGGAAGGGGGATGGGGGTGGAGAGGGAGGAGGGGGGAGGGCAGGGGAGGAGGGAGAGGAGGAGGGATAGGTATGTTATTTTTTTTTTAATTTTTAATTTTTTTAAAATTTTTTTTTTTAAAGTTTTTTATAATTGGTTTTCTTTATAATTTTTAATTTTTTTTATAATTTTTTTTTTAAGTTTTTATAATTTTTTGTTTTATAAATTTTAAATGTTTTGAAAAATTGTTTTTGTTTTAATTTGTTTAGTTATTTTTTATTTGGATTTTATTTATATATATTTTTTATTTTATTTTTAAATTTTGTTTACATTTTGTTAAAAAAAAATTGTTTTGAAATTGTTGTTCATACAATTTATAATTCTTTTATAATTTTTTACTTTTTCGAAAAAAAAAAATGTTTTCTCATTTTTTTTTCATATTTATTTTTTTACTTTGTTTTTCTAGGCCCCTTTGAGCCGCAAGAAAAATCTCTACTCCTCCCCTAAGCCCTCTTTGGGTGCCCAATGCACCGCTCCAATGGGCAACACGATTCTGAGGAAAATGTCAAACTTGCAAAATTTTTGAGAATATATTTTTGTAATGTTTCAACTTTAATATTTTATTTTGAGAGTAAATATTATGTTTTTAATATGTTATTTACAAATATATGGTATACTTTTTTTTCAATTTATGTGAATCAACACTTTATAGAAAATAATGTTAAATAGAATCATTTTTAAACATAAAATAGCTGAAAATATGTTAAAAATGGTTTGTAATGTCTTTATTTTCTCATTTGTTTTACAAATTTTCCCAAAAAAATGACTTTTTTAAGAGAAAAGTTTAAAGAAAAAACATCCAAAATGTATATATATTTCATTCTAACTAGCTTCTAAATGTTAACAAAATTCAGAAATGTATATGATTTTTCATTATAAGTAGCTACTAAATGTATAGTTTGTAGTAAACTTTGAGAAAACGCCCTTGTAAATAAAAGTTATAGTTTTCTTATGAACAAGAAGTTTCAAAATCACAACAAATGGGTCAAAATGAAAAATGGTGCTACCAGTATACACACTTTTTGAAACAGAGGCAAAAACAATGACTAAAATTGACCCCCCAAAAAACAAGAACAATGTCGGGTTCTCATCAAGTTGTATAACTTGTTTTCTGAGGTGAATCGGGTCCAATCCTCTTCATCATCAGGTGGTAAGAAAAAGAATAAGGGAAAATCCAAAAAATCTTCTAATCAATAGGATAATCCTAGAACCCAAGAAACCAACAATGAAACCAAACCTAAGCGAAAGGCTATGTTCCCATGCCTCATTTGTGGAGATGACCACTATACCAAAGAATGTCCTCATTGTGAGGAAGTTAATAAATTTTGAAAATGCACCCCACTGGTAGTGTTAACTCACCCCTTCCCTCCGCAAAAATAACAAATGGTTTCACATAGCCCAACCCCCCAGCAATGGGGAAACATAATCCATCCACACCAATCGGAGGCTCAAGTCCTCATGTGTAAGGAGATGGTTGGCCTGAATACTAGATCACAGACATACAAGTCTACTCTAGATAAGGAAACTAACAGAAGTCCTTTGGAAAAGTATCTACCTTTGTAACCCCTCCACCTCCGTCCCCTCTTTCAATAGAGAAGTTGATCCCTCACATAGTGTTGCGCCCTTCTAAGGGAACAATTCACAAAGCAACATTTAATCCAAATTCCCACACCACACAAAACTACAACACCGTAGAAGACTTGGACCAGGCTCCTTGTGTAATGTCCATGCTTGAAGTTCTAGAAAAATGCCCTAGTCAATGCAAAACCCTATTGTCAACTCTCAGAGATATGGATCTTGAATCTTCGAATACCATCATGTTCAACTTGGATTATTTTAAGTCCAGGCTATCCTACCATCTAGCTTTCTAGATTCATGCAAATATTAGTGTTAAAAAAATCCATCATACCATCTTGTATAAAGGAGCCTCGACTTCTATAATGTCTATATCTTGCTAGAGGGATATCGACTCTCCTATAATAAACCAATCTCCTACCACATTGAAGGCATTTGACGACCATGGTTTTCAACCCTATGGAATATTACCAGGATTAACCATAGAACTGGGGGGAAATACTGTCTCCATCCATGTAGAGGTAGTTGACGCACCATTGGATTATAATTTACTGCTTGGTCGAAACTAGTTCTATGCGATGACCCCCGTAGCATCCTCGGTATTTCGCTTGGAACAATTTCCTCATTGAGGTAAAATTGTTACTATTGACTAGCTCGATTTTTGGATTCCAACCATCCATAATAATGCTTCTCGCAACATCCCTATTTTGGGACAATCCAAACCCCAATATGAAGACATGGGAGTAAGTCTGCTTAAGGATTCTCCACTCATAGGAGTTTTTCCTTTAACTATCATAGATCCGCCATGGCTAATTGCTTTGGTTAATATGATTTCATCCACATTAAAAAAATCCCCCAAATCATATGATTCTTGGGTTGTTCCTAACCCATCAGAGTTCGAGTCCATTGGAAATAGAATGCCACTTATCCCAAACAAGATAGTATATTAAGCAATTCAATCTGCCTCACATGATTTAGATCCTGATGACCAACATATTATGGCATCATACCCCTATACTCTGATTTCTTTGTTAGATTCGTCTTCACCTTCGTTGGATTATCTCCTACAGACTTTTACATCCGATGAATCTATTACGAAGATCAAGAGTTTAGATGACTCTCCTTGGGAATATTTCCATCATAGATCATCTTTCCTGCTGAATATCCAAACAATTGAAAATGACATTAAATCTATCATTTCACCCAAAATTATCGACAACCCCCACCTCATCCTCATTCATGACACTATGACTAAGGGGAACTTAGGTAACATTACACCTACAATGTTAATCGATATCTTGGTGAAGCCCGATATTGTGGAAAACATTCAACTAGGCCAAGCTTGTTCTTCTGAAGAGGTAAAAAATTACAAGGCCTTTTTCAAAGAATTCCATGATGTGTTTGCATGGAGCTATGAGGAGATGTTGGGTATTGACCCACCCAACGTGTTTCATGAAATTAAAACCTACCCGGGAGCTAATCCAGTCTAGAAGAAACTTCATCTGATTCATCCCCATAAAACCGCTACTATTAAGGCTGAGGTTGAGAAACTCTTGAGAGAAGGTTTAATTTATTCAGTACCGTTAACCGAATGTGTCTCTAATATTGTCCCAGTTCTAAAGAAACATGGCACTATTAGGGTATGTGTCGATTATAGGGATTTAAACAAGGCTTGTCCTAAGGAAAATTATGCCACACCCTTTATCAACTAGATGACAATCGTGCCAGAAGTGTCATCTTCTCATTCATGGATGGCTTCTCTAGCCATAATAAGATTGAGATACTCCAATTTGATCAACATAAAAACACTTTCATATTTCCTTATAAGACCTTATCCTATTGAAAGTTAGCCTCTGGTTTAAAAAATGATGGGGCTACATTTCAACGGGCCATGTTGTATTCTTTTCACGACATCAAGGATATCGTTAATACATACCTTGATTATTTACCTGCCCACTTGACTCCTAAAGAAGACCATCCCGAACATCTTAGCGCCATTTTCCTTCGATGTCGACATTAAAACATACGCTTGAACCCTCATAAATGCATCTTTTACATTGAAGTTGGACAACTCCTAGGATTCATAGTTTCCAAGGAGGGAATTAGAATTGATCCCTTGAAGTTCAAGGCCCTTTTGGCTTTACCTGCACCTAAAAGCGTTCCCCAAGTTCAAAGTTTGCAAGGGAAGGAAACATTTGTACGTTTTTTCATCTGCAACTTTGCAGAACTTACTAAAGGATATATGCAATTACTTAAAAGAACATCCCATTCATTTGGGACAACAAAGCTCAACAATTGTTCGATGATTTAACTCGTGCATCATTGTTGCATCCCCCCAACTATACGCGTGATTACATCCTTTATATTGAGGCACCCACTTCCCCCATTGGAATGGTGCTTGTGTAGGAAGATGAAAATGACCAGGAAAATGTTGTGTACTATCTGAGTAAGAGCTTTTCAGGCCTCGAACTCTGATATTCACATGTCCAAAAGTTGGCTTTGGAAGCTGTCATATCTGTCCAAATATTTTGTCACTACATTTTGCTCCAAAACACAACTATCATTGTAGATGCTAACCCTATGTACCACATCTTAAATTGTCAAGTAATAGGGGAAAAATACTCATGCTGGATTGTGATTCTCTAGGAATTCGATTTAAAATTTGCTAAGGAAAAATCCAAGAAATCGTTAGTCTTTATAGAGCTTATGTGTGACCTTCCCCATGTTTATGAAGAAATTGATCCCATTGAATCTATTCCAGATGAGTCTTTATTCCTAATTGGCATGTCTAATCCATGGTATGGAGTCATCACTGTATATCTCCAAACACAATGCTTTCATCCTAGATTATCCCAAGAGGACTGTCCCCACATTCTCCATCATGAAAAAGACTACCTTATAGTTGGTGATACTTTGTACCACCACAACCTTGAATCTATTCTTTGATGGTGTTTAACACATGAAGAGGCTGAAAATATTTTAAATGATTGCCACTCTAGAGTGTGTGGTGGTCATCTTTCTAGCATGGCTATAGCCTAGAAAAAAATTCCGTGAAAGATACTTCTGGCCATCGATATTCAAAGATTGTATAGAATATGTCTAAAAGTGTCCTCCTTGTCAATTCTTTCATCCAAAGAAACACACACATCCCATTCCACTTCATACAGTCATTGCCATAGGCCCTTTTTCAAAATGGGGCATTGATTTTATGTATTGTAAGCCTACCTTAGTCGGGGGGCATAGTTATATCATAGTTGTAGTAGAATATTTTACTAAATGTGTCGAGTCTATTCCTACATACGCAAACAATGCCAAGATTGCAACACTTTTTGTGTTTAATCACATAATTTCTAGGTTCGGGGACCTACAAGCCATTTTCACTAACCATGGTTCACATTTCAGGAACCATAAGGTGGTTGAACTATGTGCCAAATTGGGTTTTCGACATGAAAACTCGTCATCTTATTACCCCTAGGAGAATGGAAAAGTAGAGGCCATTAAAACGGTCTTGAAAACCATGATCCAACACATGGTGGGGACACGTAGATCAAACTAGCACTTATCAATTTTCTAGCCTTATGGGATTATAGGACCTTGGTAAAAGATGCCACCGGATTCACTCCATTTCAATTGGTCTATGGTCTGGAGGAAAATTTACCTATTGAATGTGAGATTTCATCTCTTAAAGTAGTTTTCGAACTCCTATCAAACACCTATGTTGAGGAGGATCATTTTCTGTATTTGGAAAAACTCAACGAGACTCGTTGTGATGCTTCTTTTGCTAATGAAGCACACAAAATATGCATCAATATCTAATAAGATAAATCACTTAAACCTCACTTGAAGAGGGGAGAACAATATTGAAGAGTGCCCCATAATGTTAGATGCTCTCAATAAAAGAAAAATTGTTAACACTTTGTCTTGTGTTTCCAAGAATGAAGCTTGTAGTACTAAACATTTGCATATAATCACTAGACAAGGCACAAAAAATGGATGGGATAACCCTCATGTCACAAGACTGCAAAATAAGCAAGAAGACTATACTAATCCGCTGAAGCAAAAAAAAAAAATTAAAAACGTGTCGGAAATATTTTCAAAAATTGCATCTAAAGAAAGTAAGGAAGAAAATAAGAATAAAACACTTAATGAATTACTGCATCCATTAACAAAAGAAGAATTTGTGGCGCAGTTTATTGACTTAATGAATCTCATAAAAAATTATGCTCAAAATCAGAAGGTCACTAAAATGTTGTCTAGCCTGAACCATAAATAAAAAACTGATATGTATCCCCTTGTTAATCTGGAAGTCGACGGATTTCGTATTTCACAATTTGTCGTCGACTTTAGATCGCAAGGAAATATAACGAGCAGATCGACATGGGAAAGTATTGGTCGGGCATGAATTGAAGAGTGGGGGATCTATCTCAAATTAGCCGACTAGAGACTAATTGAACTTATTGTCGTTTGACGAAATGTAAAGAAAACAATGATGGGTAGTAGAACACGTATCGAATTTGAAATTATTGACCCATGAGAAGGGGCTACATATTTTCCAGCACTGGTTAGACGACCTTGGGGATGAAAAATGAAAGCATCCATCTCATTGGAAAAAGAATGGATCAAACTCAAAGGAGACAGAAAGAAATTAATTGTACCTATCAATACATCCCATGGAAAAAATTGGACTGAACCTAATGATCATGATGAAGACATAAGACATCTATATTAGATAGTCCAAAAAAATGAAGACTCCATCAAACCCAATAATTGTGGATAACTCCACCTGGGGATTCCCCTATTTGTCAGATACAATTCCGATTGAGAGCTATATGATTGGCAAATTGAAAATTATGAAACACAAGGTCGTGATTGTTGGTCTGTTGAAGTTATTCCCATAAAAAGAACACAACACTATTTCACTATATCCATCATCCCAAATATCTCTGAGAAGAAAATACAAGACTATCTGACTATCATTCCAGAAAATAAGGAACCGATGAATATTCCACCTCTCCAATACAAATAATGAGATTCTTCGTCTTCTCACATCGAGGAAGTATATAAAATTTTTGGTGATCAGGGTTGACTATAGACACTAGTCAAAACATTTACCGGACAAGCAACAAGATGGCGGGACACAGATCAATCGCATCCTTAGACTTGGACCACTACTTCCACAAACTTTATTGAAAGATTCGCAGGAAAGAAGCTGATAGAACAAGTTATGATACCGAAATTTATGCAAGGTCAAGGTCTAGTCCGCCATATCAAGAAACACGATCCAACAAAATCAAGAATATACATAAATTTTAGAAGACTGTATAAAGGGATGTTTTTCGATCAACTGTCACAAGTTGAAATAGGGGGATATCTCGATGGAATTGACGATGAGTTATCTGATGCCCATTTATCTTGAATCGAATATGTAACAACCAAAATGAAGGATATAGCAGATTTCCTTGAGCAAGGTAAATGTTGGGAAGGAATGCTAGAAAAGAAAAGAAAGAAACTTGCAAAGAAGGATTCCCTATATACTTTATTGAATGGATTTTTGTATAATCTTGGACCTGAGGAAAGGATGGGACAATATGTGTGGGAACATAAATTCCAAAAGACCATTGAAAAAGTTCACAGTGGACCTGCAAGATTAAACATTTTAAAATCATAGCATGGGCACGACACCGACTGAATGGTTGTACTACCATTTGGTCGACCATCGTGCCCCATGTCTGTAAATTAATTATACTTATAACCAATCTTAATTACAGTAGTCAAGACAAAGGTAGTTATCAACCAGCTAACTTGAACTCAAAACAAAAATTGTATAAAAAGGCTCTCAATCCTGGATGGATGCTAGAAATTAATCGCATCATAATGACAATAGACTGGAATAAGGAGCACGATCCAAGTCACGACCGGAGGATGGAACAAAAAAACACATATACAACTGACTGACGAATGGTAGGCCCCCAACATCGACCAAAATAACATTCAAGAACGATTCGATCAACTCATAATAAACATTGGATTGACCGATCCTAGTGGAGATCGCATGAAGAAAGTCGACCAAAGCGTGACTAGGAAGGCTCATTGCACGTGTAAAAAATATGTCTACAATAAAATCTATAATTAATTCGTTCACCTACCTGACTTGAATGCACAATGGACACTCAAGCTATAAATATGGACCTTGAATAGGACTAGGATTAATTTTTCAAAGAAATCGAGCATGTTCATCTAGCACCAATTCTGGCCATACTCAGAAATCCAACCTCTCTACCAGAGACTGTGCATACAATGGGCCCAAAGAGAACCACTGCTACAACAAGTTTAATGAAGCTCACTGGGAACAATCTACTTGACGTAGAGGACAGTTCGACCTCACCCCTGATAGCTCACCTACTCAAAATTCGCAAAGAAAGAACATAAGAACATCAATGGAGTCACTATTGGAAATAATTTTGTAACTGGGGTATACAAAATAATACATGGATTGAAGCCGCTAGTAAATTGTCTGTCACAAAAATATGACACTATTTGCAAGCTCCACTATTGGACCATTTCAATGGGTTGAAAGACTTAATTGCACAATTTATAGTCAGTTGGCACCACAATGGGAAGAAATGGCTGTACCAATCTATCTAGATCAATGATAAATTAATTGGACAGGTCACAAGACTTCCAACCATAGGACTTGATGTATCGATCCGGGTCAACCCAAATCTTGTCAAAGAATTTACAGGGTCATCGGAGGGGAAGAACTCCAAAGGACTATTTATTAGAAAAATCCAGTATAATAACTATAAATTCACCTCCATCATCATTTCCATTTGTCTAACCAACATAGGATGACCATCCAAAATCCGAATGGATATGTTGGAAGATTTAAAAGCAGTCGCAATAGAAGCAAAAATATTTAACTAGGAAAATTATTTTGTAGGGATATTCCACTCGACTTGCGAAAAGTGTCAATGATTCGACACCCTTATTTATTAATATGGTTGGCAATGTATCAAATAAAACCCACCAGTGACACCTCCTTTATGACCAACTACCTAGCAGTTATGGATAGGTTCTGGGTCTTCCAACCTCATGGATGCAACAAAGGTCCTGCAATGGAAAAAATGTGGCTTGAAAATTGGTTTCAAGTTCTTAAAACATCATGTTCTAAGTGGTGAGTCCCTCAGCAAATTCGTTGGATCCTACCACCAACTACCCACATTCAGCTAGAGCACTGCACTAGAGTCTTGTATATGCAAGGTGCCACAGGTAATGCCACTGAATTAAACTATTATCCATTCGTCCAAGATATTTCCTCATATATTAGTGCTCAGTCGAATACTCTACACTTAATTCCTGATTCGACATGGAAGGTACCAAATCAGCCACAAGAACCCCTCATCAACAGAGAAAAAGAAGAGATTTATGAGGCTGGACTATATCTCCAAATTTTTCGGGCTCCAGAGGAAGAAGCAAATCCTCTTGCTATTATTCGTGTACCCAAGCAGAGCAAGAAAACAAAGCAGACTAGCCAACTGGAAATTGACAATCCATTGGGAGAAACTACCGACGATGATATACTCGATAAACAATAGTCTGATCTTGACATAACTAAAGAGCAGCTTGATATTGTAGCAGAAACCCTATTCAATAAGCAACATTTATTCAAATCAAAAGGATCAACCAAATGGAAAATGATACTGAATGCCCCAAATTAAGATGATCCGTAGGAAATCCATGCAGAAGCTGAGTAGATCATTTGAGATGTAGCTGCATGTCGCATCACAATTGATGAAAAAATCGACCAAGTCCTCGCAATTCGAGTTGTTCTTGTATAGTTAAAATCAAACTCAGTAAAGAATCCCAAATTCCATATACGAACACAAGTTGAAGACCCTGTTCATGTTCCTGGAAACCCACCTCCCCTATCTCCAAATGTTATTGAGGAAGTTGCCTCATTGTGACCCAATTATATGAAAGACCATGATTTCCAAAAATTTGTTGTTAACTTACCCAATTTTTTTCCTAACTAGAAATCAATTGTTAGCACACATAGTATTCAAGAAGCTATTGAACTGCCTAATATCCTTGTATCCCCCCCACTTGGAGTGGTCCTAAGTGAACAATCCATTCCCCCACCTTTGAATCCTTCGAAACTCCCCACTTATACCACTCGATATGAACAAACAGATAACCCAAATCCACCTCAGTCATCAGTTACCCATAATTCACCGATAGAGAAAATTACTTAGGAAAATTTAAGTGATATTCCTGAGTCATCTATTCCTACACTGACTATTCCTAGTCAGTTGATGGACACTAAATCAACCATTCCACCTGAGTCTAGTCTGCTTCCTGAATCGACCGCTCATCTAGAGTCGACTATCCCTCCTGATTTGACCCTTCCACCACAATCAACTAGTATCCATGAGTCAATTTTCCATCTTGAGTCAGCCACTTTACCCCAGTCGCTTGTTCAACCATAATAAACTAATATACCATCATCTTCTATACTAACGAAACCTAGTACATTAGCTCCAGCCGATAGTTCCTAGAAAAAGAAGACTAAAAATAGTAAGAGGAATCCATTGAAAGTAAAACTAAATCTCAGTGAAAAAGTACCCTAAAGAAACACCAGCTACATTTGATCCTACAATACCAAAGGATCATGAGTTAGATAAACACTTGGATGTCATTAACAGGGAAAAATAGAAACGTTCGGCATAGGATAAACATAAATTCGACAAGATGAAGGATGATTAGACGAAAGTCTTACACACTTGTCAAGATCTCATTTTTCAAGTAGCCTTGACCCTCCATGGATCCTCGACAAAGAATCCTTTGGAATAAATCACTAGTTTAGTTGGGTCTGTGGTCTCATTATATCAAGAAGCTATTCGACAGAAATACCAAGAAGACATCAAGCAAAATTTCTCTCTTCTTTCCAATCAATATCAGTTATTTCTTGACCAACATAAGTAGTTGAAGGATTCTGCTAACCAGTCCCAGAAGTATACCACTATACTTCATAATTGGTATAGTTCATATGGCCAATTTGTTTTGACATGGGAAAGGTCCAACCAATTTTGGCATAGATATTCCAACAGAAATCTAATGTCGATTCCGACACTCTTCAAAACCTAGAACAACATATTCAAATGGATCAAAGTTAGCTAGCTTAACTTCAAGATCAACATGCACAATGGGAAACTTAAGCACAAATTACAAAAATAGAAGTTGAATCAATTTCCCCTCAGACTGACCGTCTCCTCCTGACTGTCGACCAACAATACTTACTCGTGGGACCTGATCTTCACAAGATTAAGCATCTGTCTATTCCCAACAAGACCGGCCAGCTCTCTGAACTGACTGTGCTAAGTGTATATGTGGAGATCACTTCTCACGCTTGGTAAGACTTCAAACGACGACTTGTTTCCCTAGCAGTGACCATTATAGAAGCATGTGTCACTTCAGATCCAGTGACTACCTCCACCAATTCGCAACCATAAGCAAAAACGAGTAAAAAATTTTCTTCAGTAATATTCTCGATCTCTTCGAGATGATGAATCCTTTTTTTGGCGGGGAAGATGTTGGAGGAGCCTAGTCGAATGACCGATTAGGTCCTCCGCCGACTATGGTCGGAAAAATCCATTGGTCGGTCAATCGACTGAATGAGAAGTTGTAATTGAATAATTGTTTGTAATCAATATAAAAGGTTGTAGATCCGGCAACAAATTATATTTATGCACTTATATTCTACTCTATTTTGGTCCCAGTAATACAAGAGCTTGTTGCTACTATCCCATTTACTCTCTTATGTATGATTGTATAATGTGTGTGTACGTGACTCTTTCTTCATATTAATATATTGTACTACTGGCAATCGATGCGATCCCCTAGATTCCAAAAACAACCAAAAGTTCTCATAAATGAGTAGTTTACCTTTTAAACTGTCCATGCCTCATCTGGAATACCACCATCCAAAGCACTTGAAGGACCTCTGTTTATTAAGTAAACAAAAGTATCTACATCATCTTCTCAAAACTATAAGGGAAACCCTGCATGCAATCTCATACACTTTGCACACTCCATGATTGTTCTGTTCATCCTTTCTGACACACCATTTTATTTTGGTGTTCCTTGGAATGTCTTCTCTCTACGAATCCCATTATATGAACAGTAAGTATCAAACTGCTTGTTGCGGTATTCACCTCCATTATCAGATCTAAGACACTTCAACCCTTTTTCTGTCTCATTCTCTACTAAATATTTCAACTTCTTAAAAGTAGAAAACACATCATATTTATTTGTAATGCAATATACCCAAGTTTTTATAGTTGCATCATCAATAAATGTAACATAATAATGAGAGCCACGAAGATATTGTACCTGATCCAGTCCCCATACATCTATTGCAAGTTCTAACTTTTCACTCTTCTATTTCCCAACCCTGAGAAATTTGACTCTCTTTTGTTTTCCATAGACACAGTTCTCACAAAATTCCAAACTTATATGTTTCAGATCTAGCAGCAATTTCCTTGAGTGGAGAATCTACATTCCCTTCTCACTCATGTGGCCAAGCCTATGATGCCACAATGTTGCATCTGTTCCTATGGAAGCTAAATAGATAGAACAATTAGTATTATGAGGACATAAATACAATGTACCTATCTTGTCTTCTTTTGCTATCACCATTGATCCTTTAGTGATATTCCACGATGTTTCTCCAAACGTAGATAAACAACCACCATCTCCCAACTGCCCTGTTGAGATCGCATTTCTTTTCATAGTAGTAATATGCCTTACATATTTCAACAACCATCCATCTCCATTCTTTAACTTTATTCGTACCATACCCATTCCAACAATTTTACAAGGTTCATCATCACCCAATAAAACATGTCCAAAATCACTTGGAACATAATCATGAAATAATTTCCTATGGGGTGTAGCATGACATGAAGCTCCTGAATCTACTACCCAGTAATCACTAGTATTGTATAATGCAAGAATCAAATCATCTTGTAACACATCACCTTCTACATTTTCTTCTTGAGTAGTCTCCTTCTTTCTATATTCTTTTCTTCTTTAGAGATCTGTATTCTTTCTTCAGATGTCCTTTATTTCCATGGTTCCAACACTCTATCCTTCTCAGTTTGGACTTGGATCTACCCTTCCTGGACTTGTTGCAATTACCTAGGCTCTTTCCTCTCTCCCTTTGTCTTCCCCTTCTCTCCATGGTCAACACATTACCTGATGCCTCACCTGTGCTTTTCCTTTGCATTTCCTCGCTAAGAATAACACCAACATCATCAAATTTAAAAGTGTTTGAACTAGAGATATAGTTACTTACAACCATGACCAAGCCATTCCATATTTCTAGAAATGACCACAAGATTAGGAGATCCCTAACCTCATCATCAAAGTTCACTTTTACAGAAATTAGCTGATTTGTAATCGTATTAAGTTCATTTAAATGATCAACAACAGATCCATCTTTTGACATCTTCATATTAAATAAACGCTTCATTTGAAATACATTATTGTAGGATGAGGGTTTTTCATACAGTTTACCCAATGCGCTCATCAGACCCTCCACTGTCTTTTCTTTTGAGATATTGAAAGCCACCGATGAATCCTGGCACAACTGTATTGTTCCCAGTGCTTTTCTTTCAAGAACCTCCCATTCTTCGTCCTTCATAGTTGCTGCCTATTTTTCTTTTCCTCCCAATGGTAGGAATAGATCCTTCTGATACATATATTCCTTCATTTGCATCTTTCATAACTGATAGTTTTGGCCATTAAATTTCTCAACCTTAAACTTTCCTTCTTCCTCCATTGCCCCGACTCGAACCAGGAACCCCTCTTTCCTATGAATTTATCTTCCAAATAGATATTTGGCTCTGATACCAATTGTTAGAAAAACATGATTGTAGATAAAAAATAATTATAAATAAGATGCAAATATAAAACACATAAATACATTACAAGAGAGACACCAATATACGCGGTTCACCAAATATGGGCTACATCCACGGAGAAATTTCCAGTCCTTTTATTATTATACAATCCAACAATGAAGGGATACACTTGCAACACATCCACTACAACTTCCTCTTCACTTTCTCACAATCTCCCTTACACAATCACACAGATACATACAATGCTACAATACATAACCGTATTACAATGCCTTCCTTTTAAAGAGGGATTACCATGGGAAAATACCACAGGCTACCCAATACCATGGGCCAGTAAATCACCCATTATTGACCCAGTGACTATGAAATTACAACATTTTAAAAGGCATTTTTTACTAAATTTACGCTATGGGGGCATTGCCCCCAAATCCCTGCCAGGGGGGGCTCCCAAACTAGTCGTTTCCCCCCTGGACCCCCCATGGCGACTGTAGTGGGGTGGAAATACCCCCCACAACCCCTGTCATGGGATGGGATCCAGACACGGCTGAAACACGATCTCTGAATTAGGAAGATTGGGATCCACAACCAACAAATGTTGGCCGCAAGGCTTAGGAATGTCGAACATGAAGACATTGTCTGTAAACTATTCCATTACACCTTCGAAGGTAGAGCTTCCACATAGGATTTTGCATTACAACCTCGAATAATAACATCTTGGGACCAATTTGAAATAACTTTCTTAGATAAATTTGGAGATGATAAAACTACTAAGTTCCTAGTTATGGAACTATCTAAAATGAAAATGAACTCAAAATAAAAAGTAAAGGATTTTGATCAAAGGTTTTTTACAGTAAAAAATAAAACTCCTACTGTATCCATGCCTGTTGGAAACCTTATCATTACCTACTATGCTAAAGAATTGCCTCTTCCTGCTGCAATGTGGGTTAAAATATCTCATAAAGAAACCCTTTAGGAATCTTTTAGTGAGGACATATTGGTCGAAAAAGATATGTTCATCATAAAATAAAACCCCAATGATGAAAATGATCATCCTACCTATTCCCATAATAAATATGAGCTGCTTCCTAAACCGCCACTTGATAAGAAGGATCAAGGGGCACTTGATATTGAAATCCTATAGAGGGTTCTTCTAAAGGTATCAAATGAGGTAATAGACATGAGGAAAAATTCAAGGGAAGTCCCATAAAGAAAATGATACTATAAACCTCCTTATAAGAGGCCTTATCAACCCCCAACTAATCAATAGGATCCTCCATCAGAAGGGATGAATATTGATGAGGTCACTGACCTTCTGAGAGCCCTATTTCTAGGACCTCAATTCCATTATGATACAATAGAATGGAACTTCTATGAATCCATGGGAAGTGCTAAGGAAACAATAGAGAAAAATGAGGATCAATACCCTCAAGATATTATCCATTTCTCAGAACTTTTGGGAGTTTATGAAGATGAAGACGCTGGGGAAATATATGCCATACAATACCCTTACAACACTCATAGTAAGGGGAAATCATCTCAACATACTCCATCTTCATCTAATCATCCCAGGAATCCTCCAACAAATACTAAAAATAGCCTTGAGATTCCCAAAGCAATGGCCAATCCCGACTAAGAATATGATCCCGTGGAGGACCTTTAAAAGATGAAACCGAATATCTCTATGCTTGAGATTTAGAAATTCCCTCTTATCGAAGAAAAGGTTCTTCAAAATATTGATCTAGACAAATCTAGGAAAGGAAAAAGAAATGATCCTAGATCTAGAGAATCCTCTCGTCCCGTTCCTTCAATTGGCAAGATGTTACGGAATCCCCTTTTTCTTCTCACCTTTGAGATTTTCAATAGTAATGTACATAAAGGTATGGTGGATTCTGGGCATCGTCGAATGCCATGGCTATTTCTATTTGTAGGAATATTAATGGTTTTGTCCTACATATATTATCCAATTGGGCAGATCTAGGGTGAAAGTTGTACATTAAATGAAGGGTGTATTAATCAGGCAATCATCAAATCCTAGAATCCATCAAATTATAGATATTATCGTTTTCGATGTGCCTAATGCTTATGGGATCTGGTTGACTAGGGGCTGGTCCTAGAAGCACAAAGGATACTTTTCCATTGATTAGTCACACCTCTGGATACCCTAGAATGGTCAATAGAACAAAATTACAGTTGACAGAGAACCTCATATTAAGCATACTATGACCTATCTTGATGATCCCAGTGAGCCAATTTTTTTATTGCATCACTTGTGGGGAATTACAGTATTTGGGGACCTTCCTATAGAGGTGTCACCATTCGCTAATTCCTTTAATCATTCTAATATTTTGCACTATACTTAGGTTGAGTCATCTTCTTTGATTGTACACAATGTTTACAATGTAAATACCAATTTTATATTAGATAATTCTTATTGGACCTTATTCTTTGATGGTTCCACATCAAAGAAGGATCCAGGGATGGATGTTTCTAAATAGATCCATCAAGAACCAAATTTTTTGTTGCTTGTAGGCTAGAATTTGATTGTACCAATAATGTCATTGAATGTGAAGCACTTGTACAGGGCCTTAGAAAAGTGATTGATTTAAATTCCAAAGTCATTAAAGTCCACGGGGACTCAAAGATTATCATTAAATGGGTTAGGAATTCCATTCATTGTGTTCCTAACCATTTGAAGAATTATCAACATGATGTGTGGGATATGATCCACCATTTTTTTGGATTTTAATATCAATTATTTTCCTCGGACTCCGAATTTTGATGTTGATCTACTCGCTAATGTTGCCTCTAAAATTATTCCTCCTGAGGGGTTTTCTCCTGGTGCATTTTTTGTTGAATTGATGTACAGTCCCTCCATCCCAGATAATTTGACTAATTGGTAAGTGTTTGATAATGATCAATAGTGAATTAACTTTCTCACCTCACATGATAAATTTGAGGTTTTAACTATTGATGAGTTTGTTCATGATAAAGAATTTCAGGATTGTCAACTCACTAACTCTGACTTCACTACACAAAAACTCAGACCCATATTCATCAGATTCCTAAATCAATTGTCAAATTAGAAAAGTATTACGACTTGCAGGATAAATTCAAGAAAGTCACCAAATGTAATACCATGGATAGATCCTGCATAAATTATCAGGTTATTAATCTTGGAACCGACCAAAAACCTCAAAATACTAATTTAGGAACTGGTTGTACACTTTCTAAGAAGCAAGATTTCATCAAACTATTCAAGCAATACAAGGATATATTTGCTTGAACTTATGATTATTTGAAAACTTTTGACCCTAATGCAATGCAACATAACATTCCCATGAAACCTGACACTAAACCTTTCTAGCAGAGGCTTAGGGAAATGCATCCAAGGCTTGAACCCTCAGTAAAAAAGAAATTGCAAAAACTCCTGGATGCCCAGATCATTTTTCCTATCTACCACATGTAGTGGATAGATAATTTGGTCCATGTGTAAAATAAAAAAAGGGATATTAGGCACTGCATATATTTTCATAATCTAAATAGGTCCTCTGAAAAGAACAATTACCCCATTTCACCCATGGAACAGATTCTTCAGAGTCATTGTATCAGATATGTTCTCTCTATTAGATGGTTTCTTGGGATACAATTAGGTGTTAGTTTTGCACTCCGATAAGCTCAAAACATCCTTAAGAACCCCATGAAGAACCTTTGCATATAGAAAAATGCGATTGGGTTTAATAAATAATGGCACGAATTTTTAAAGGATGATGGACATCACTTTTAGAGGCTTGATCACCAATTTGTTGTGGTATATTTAGATGGTGTGACTGTTTTTTCTAGGAGGAAATATGATCATCTTTCCCATCTTAAACAAGTATTTGAGTTGTGTAGGAAGTTTGCCATTTCCTTGAACCCCAAGAAACCCATTTCCGTAGTTACTATGGGGAAGTTGTTAGGATTTTTTGTCTCTAAGCATGGCATGATGACTGGACTAGAGAGAACACAAGCAATAGGAAACATCAACTAGCCTTGTTCCCAAACATATATGCAATCTTTCCTTGGAAAAATAAATTTTGTAAGGATATTCATCCCTAGCTTCTCATAGATTGTGATTCTCTTGCAGGATATGATAAAAAAGGATATTGTATTTAAATGGAGCAATATAGAGAAAGCATATTTTATAAAAATCAAGAAATCCATAGCTGAAGCACCTTCCTTAATCAGCCCTGATTTATCTAAAGACTTCATTTTATACTCTTTCACATATGACATGTTCTGTGATGTAGGCCTAACTTAGCAGAATTATGATAGGGATGAAGTTCCCATTTCTTTCATGAGATACAGATTCAAGGGAATTGAGCTTAATTATCCAAAGGTGGATAAAAATGCTTATGTTTTCTATAAGGTGGTTAAGCATTTTAGTCCACACCTACTCAAATTTAGAACAAAGGTCATCGTTCCCTACTCTGATGTCTGCAATTTATTAGTTCAAAAGGAACTAAGTGAAAAGTGGGCACATTGGATTACAACCATGCAAGAGTATTATTTGGAAATTAAACCTTCCAATATGGTTAGGGAGCAAGTTTTGTGACAATTAGCAACTGATTCTATTCAAACACCTTGATTAATTTCATAATGGGAAGATGAATAGTTTCCAATACAATATGAGATTTGCTTTTTGCTAGTGGAATCTAATCCCTGGTATCATGACATCAAATTTTTTTAACACATGGTTTTTCTCTAGAAGGTCTTGAACTGAGAAGGAGAAGAGCCTTATACTTAAATATACACCATATCAGTTAATTGATAACGTTCGATTTAGAAAAAGCTATGATGGAATAGATTTGAGATGTGTTGAGAAGAATGATATTGATAAAATTTTGATAGAATCGCATGTAGGTCCATATGGTATCCACTATGGTAGAGAGATTACAAATCGTAAGGTTTTGAGGGATGTATATCACTGGTCAACATTATTTAGAGATTCTTACTCATTTGCACATAAATTCCAAGTATGTTAGAAGACTTCTAATAGGATTAAGAAGGTAACATTTCTGCTTCAACCGATCATTATTGATGCTCCATTTCAATAGTGGGGGTTTGACAATTTTTGTACCATCAACCCTCCATATTCATTGTAGCATAAGTATATTCACATTGCCACTTATTACTTCACTAGATGCGTGGAGGCAATTCCACTCCATGTAGTTAACACAACCTGGGTGATTTATTTCCTATAGACACACATTATTACCAAGTTTGGCGTACTAGAATTTCTGGTTTTTTAAAATGCTTCAAATTTATTCTCCTTGGTGGCCTCATATCCCCACTTGGGGGTGTTATTTGCAGTTGATACCTATGGTTGGGTAGAAAATCTGTTCTACACAAAATCAATACTCCTAGAATGCTAGTTGCTAGGATTTCCTTTGTTAAAAGATGAGCATTCTCTTTCTATATGAATGCAAAATGATTTTATTTTATGCCTATGATGAATATGCCTATTTATGCTTGATGTATGTTTGGATATAATTAATTTTCCATTGTGTTTCTGTTCGGGTACACAGGGTACTACCAAAGGACCGAACACCAAGAGCAACCACTTCACACAAACAGATCACAGATCAACACACCGATGTTTTGACGTGGTTTAAACCCTCTTGAGGGAAACACTCCACGGCCCCGGCCAAGTAGCTTCTACGGGACAATTTATTATGCAAAGAAAGAAAGTTACAAATGAGCTTCTCATAATCGATCAACTAAACAATGACCCTCCATGCTCTTTAAATAGAGATCATGGACCAATCGGGTGTTAAGCCACGGATCAAGGTTAAGTTTGATCTAAGAAAAGTTGAGCCGTCGGATCACTCTATGTCAAAAACATATCGTGACCGTCGGATTACGTATTTACAAATGCATACTAATGCATACTAAAGAAACACACTATCCCTAACGGATATATTACACAAGTTGATCTTAACTAACTCCTAAGTGTCTAAATATCCTAACATCCCCCCTTAAGAATAACTTGGGATAGGATTGAAGGATTTACAAAGTGACACTATTAGGAGAAGGAAGGAGGCATTAGAGCCTATCCCCCCTTAATGACAAGTTCCTGAACTCCTAACATAGATCGAAGTTTAGAAAACTTCGCTTCTGTAAGAGACTTGGTGAAGATGTCTGCAACTTGATCATCTGTAGGGAAAAAGAGCACTTCAAGAACACAATCATGAACAAGGTTTCTGATGAAGTGCATATGTAGCTCAATGTGTTTGCTGCGTTGATGTAGAACTGGATATTTGGCAAGCTTGATGGCACTTTGATTGTCGCACCAAAGTGGATTAGGCTGCTGCTGCTCAAATCCAAACTCTGAAAGGATCTGTCGAAGCCATAAATCTTCCTGACTGGCATTGACGGCTGCTCGATATTCTACCTTTGCTAAAGAAAGAGCAAGAGCTTGTTGTTTCTTACAAGCCCAAGTAATAGGTCCAGATCCCAGACTGAAAACATAACCTGCAGTAGACTTTCGATCATCAGGATCGCCGGCCCAATCTGAATCAGTGAAACCAACCAACAAAGGTTTCCCCCCTGTACTGTAATGAATCCCAAACTGAACGGTACCTCGAGTATATCGAAGTATTCTTTTAGATGCTTTCCAGTGACTTTCATGAGGTGTCTGCATATAACGGGAAACTCGACCAACGACAAAGGAAAGGTCAGGACGGGAATGAGTCAAGTATAAAAGACTACCAACAAGCTGACGATACAAGGTGGCATCTACTTCAAGTGAAGTACAAGTGGCAGAAAGTTTGACTCCAGACTGGAAGGGAGAAGGGGTTGGTGTACAATCTTCCATGTGAAAGCAACGAAGAAGGTCACAAGCATACTTAGACTGAGAAAGAAAGATTCCTTCTTTGGTTTGCAGAACTTGGAGACCAAGAAAATAATGCAAATGTCCTAAGTCTGACATTTCAAAAGTTTGTTTAAGACTGGATTTCACATGGGTTATAAGCTTAGGGTCACTACCAGTAAGAATAAGGTCATCAACATATAGAACAAGTATGATGAGATGGTTTTCTACTTTCTTGGTATAGACATTGGGGGGGTCAGAATGGCATCTAGAAAAACCAGTGTCAAGGAGAAAGTTATCCATTTTTGCATACCAAGCTCTAGGAGCTTGCTTAAGGCCATATAAGGATTTCTTAAGGCGATAGACAAGGCTAGAGTTATTCTGAACATAGCCAGGAGGTTGTTCCATGTAAATTTCCTCCTGTAAATCACCATGTAAGAAGGCAGACTTGACATCCATTTGATGGACTTCCCAGTTGTGCAAGGCTGCAAGGGAAAGAACAAGGCGGATGGAGTTCATTTTGGCGACGGGAGCAAAGGTTTCATTGTAGTCAATCCCTTCAACTTGAGAAAAACCTTTGGCAACTAACCTTGCCTTAAGTCTTTCAACACTTCCATCTGATGCATACTTAGTTCTGTAGACCCATTTACATCTGACAAGTTTTCTTCCTTTTGGAAGAGGTACAAGATCCCAAGTATCGTTCGCCATTAAGGAACGATATTCTTCATCCATGGCTGCATCCCAATCTGGATTCCCTGAAGCTTCTGCAAAAGTTTTTGGATCATGATTCTCGGAAACTTGAGCCAAAAGAGAAGAGGCTCGCTGAAACTGAGAACGTGTTCGACGTTGATCTCTAGGATCATCGGCAAGATAACCAGCTGCTTCACATGTTGAACGGACCCATCGAGGAAGCACTTGTGCTGGTGCAACTGGAGGAACATGAGCAGGCGGAGGTGGATTTTCATCCTCACTGTCATCATCAGAAACTGGAGTTGGAAACCTGTCAAGGAATTTGGAAGAAGAAGAAGAAGGCACAAACGTCGAATCAGGCTCGTAGGCCAAAGATGGCACACTCGTCGAGTTAGGCTCGCAAGCCAAGATATTTTCATCAAATTTAACATCTCTTCTAATGATTATAGCATGAGAATGTGGTTGAAGAAGTCTATAACGTTTTACATCTTCAGAATATCCAACAAATATGCACTTTTCACTTTTAGGCTGCAATGCTTTCCGTTTTTCATCCGAAATGTGAGCCCATGCTTCACTACCAAACACACGAAAGTGACTTACATCAGGTTTAATTTTACTCCATGCTTCTTCCGGTGTTATACCTTGTAATGCTTTTGTGGGGGTGCGATTAACTATGTAATTTGCACAATTTATGGCTTCAGCCCAAAATTGAAGACTTAGTCCCTTAGATTGGATCATACAATTGGCCATTTCTTTTAAAGTGCGGTTCTTCTGCTCAGCTACACCATTTTGTTGTGGTGTATATGGAACAGTGTGCTGTTGTTGGATGCCTTGTTCAGTGCAGAAAGTAGTGAACTGTTTGTTAACATATTCTCCTCCATTGTCAGATCTTAACTTAATAATTTGATGACCAGATTATTTTTCAACAAGGGCCTTGTAGGCCAAGAACATGTTAAATACTTCGCTCTTAAGTTTTAGGAAATAAACCCAAGTGTGTCTGGTGTAATCATCAATGAAAGTTAAGAAATATTTGAAACCAGAAAAGGAAGCAGATGGAAGAGGACCACACAAGTCACTATGCACAAGCTCCAAGGGAACCGAGGCGTGCCAAGAGGCACGTTTGTCAAAACTGTCACGATGATGTTTTCCGAGTACACAACCGGAACAAACACCATCACTGCAAGATACCATCGGAAGACCTGTCACCATATTTTCTTTACATAGTTGTTGCAATGAGCGATAATTTAAGTGACCAAATCGCTCATGCCAAAGTTTGCTCAGGTTATCACTATGAGCAACAAAAACTGAAGGGAAAGGTGATGACCCAAAGTTGTTAAACTTGTACAACCTGGTAATATCATCAACAATTCCGGTAGCTAGAACCTGTTGAGGATCTTTAAAATCCTTGATTACAACTTGGTGAGGTGTAAAGGTCACAGTTTTACCTTCACCAGAATGAGTGATCTGATAGACTGATAACAAATTGCAGGAAATTCTTGGAACACATAGTACATCACTAAAATGACCATTATCTACTGGAACTGTTCCAGCTCCTACAACACTTAGAGATCTATCATCACCAACAAATATTTGTTTGGTGTTACATTCATGCATAGTAGAAAAGATGGCTTGATCCTTAGCCATATGATAAGATGCTCCAGAATCAATGAGCCATTCATTTGAAGTAGAAGAAGAAGATGCATTATAAGAATAACCAGAAGCACAAAGTGCATGTCCATGAGAGGCAGATTCTGAAGGTGAATCTAGGCTAATGTGGTGCTTCTTCATTGCTGCTTCCAAGGCTGCCATCTTCTTGAAACACTTAGATTCATCATGATTATCTTTCCCGCAATAGTTGCAATGACACTCAGTCTTCTTGCCTTTTGGCTTGGATCCTTTGTCATTTTTTAAAGAAGGAGCTGACTGAGAGGGTTTTGGACCCTTGTTTGACTTATTATTGCAAAAATTTTGTTTCTTGGGAGGCTTGGACTTTTCTTTCTGTTGGGACAATCAGGGTTTCCCAGATGTATCTGCATTGTTGATTATTCCAAGATGAATGAGTTTATCTTGTTCCCTAATCAAGGAATCACAAAAGGATTCAAGACTAGGCTCTTGATAGATAGCTGCATTCAAGGATGCTTTCATGGAGTAAAATGTAGATACAAAAATAGAATATGCAGGTCCAAGTTTGGAAAGAATATGATAAATGCATTGTTTGTCTTCCCTCTCAATCTTACATTCTGCACATAAGAGCTTGAGAGTTTTGTACTTAGATAAATAATCTTGAATGCATGAAAAGTCACTTGGATTTAAAGAAATCAACTCATTTTCGAGTTGGTGACCTCGAATTTCATTGTGTTTACCAAACACAGTTTCCAACTTGTCCCAAGCAGTATTAGGTTCATCAATTCCAGATATGTGGAATCGCAAATCAGTAGAGATTGACATCCCAATCAATCCACGAGCTTCATCACATCTATTTGCCCATTTTATTTTCTTATCATCATCAGTGGGTTCTTTTTCTTTCCCTGTGGTAATTCTGAAAAGTCCCCTACTTCGTAGAACATCCTCCATACGAGATTTCCATGAGAAATAGTTGGAACTGTTAAGTAGAATATCACAATGGGCAGCCATATTTGTAAATTAATGGCTGTAAAAGTAGAAACCAATAGTCTGGATGTGAGGAGCTCGAAAAAATAGGCGGTTTCAAAAAAAACGGCACTGAAAACTGACTCTATATGATGAAGTTATGCTTGAACAAAGAAATTGTTGAAGATGTCCCCAATAGTGACGTGGCAGCTAGAGAATGTCCAGCAAAAAAAAGAACCCCCCTCTTCCCAAGATGAACCTTTTGACAATCACTTTACAAGAAAGTTGCTTTAAGTGAACCACTTTTGTAAAATAAGTGATTTCACTTTTACAATGATATTACTTTTAAATAGTGCAACAATAAAAAAAACTTAAGTGACTCACTTGTATTTTTATTTTTATTATTTAAGTGAGATGCACTTTTACAATAAAGTAACTTGAAAATAGAAATTGCATGCACTTTTCTTTTTAAAAGTAACTTCCTAAGACTTGAACTCAAGACCTATTAAGGAATAAAGCAACTTTGAACCAAGTGAGCTAGATTAAAAGGTATGTAAAATATGGGAATGAGGAAGGGGTTTTTTTTTTTTTTCTTTTTTTTACTCTTCTTGCTCGGTTTGCGTGCTTGCCCTTTTTCCTGCAAAAAAAACCACAAAACGAAACAAAAAAACTTTCCACACTCGTGGGGTTAGATCTTCTTAGCTTGCCCGGAAAGTCTACATTTTCTCTCTGTTTCTGATTTGCCGAGATTGCGCAAGGTGCACGGCAAAGAGCATACGCAGCCAAGAAAAACCCTTTCCCTTTCTGTTTCTGATTTGCCGAGATCGCTCAAGGTGCACGGCAAAGAGCATACGCAAACGGGAAAGCAACAATCCGAACCCAAAAAAAATCTAACAGTAAAAAAAGATGAAATATGAGATTTTTTCTTTTCAAAAAACGAAATAAAAAAATGTTTCACTGTAACATTATACCTTCAGATCTGATGAAATACGCGTTTCTGGAGCAACCGAGAACCGTTTTCGATCAAACGAAAACTATTTCCCAATGGAAACGACACTCCGGACGCAATGGAACACCTCCAACAGCCCAGAAATGCACAAAAATACCAAAACTAGAAACCCTTTCGAGTTTCGGCAACATCAGTTCAAGATCTAGATCATAACCGGAAGCGGCACTTCATAAAAGCTCTGATACCATGTTCGGGTACACAGGGTACTACCAAAGGACCGAAAACCAAGAGCAACCACTTCACACAAACAGATCACAGATCAACACACCGATGTTTTGACGTGGTTTAAATCCTCTTGAGGGAAACACTCCACGGCCCCGGCCAAATAGCTTCTATGGGACAATTTATTATGCAAAGAAAGAAAGTTACAAATGAGCTTCTCATAATCGATCAACTAAACAATGACCCTCCATGCTCTTTAAATAGAGATCATGGACCAATCGGGTGTTAAGCCACGGATCAAGGTTAGGTTTGATCTAAGAGAAGTTGACCCGTCGGATCACTCTATGTCGGAAACATATCGTGACCGTCGGATTACGTATTTACAAATGCATACTAATGCATACTAAAGAAACACACTATCCCTAACGGATATATTACACAAGTTGATCTTAACTAACTCCTAAGTGTCTAAATATCCTAACAGTTTCTCATTTATGCATTTGCACATATATTTCATATTACAAATTTGTGATTATGGCCCATGGAGTGAAATTTTATAAACCTATAATTTGTAAATATCCCCCTATGTTGGTTGGATTGAAGGATGGGGATATGACAAAAATTCTAACTGTTTTGAACATAGATAGAAAATATTCAATGCAAGATAAATCATTGATATTTAAAATAATCAATTGGTTGTCAAGATGGTGGGTTCAAATCTCATTGTGTTTACCAAACACAATTTACAATTTTTTCCATGTTGCATTTGGAGTCTTGATCCCTTGAAGGTGACACTAGAGATAAGACAGATGGGAATTCCAATTAATCCATGTTCTTCATCATTTTTACTATCCCATTTAGATTTCTTAAATGCGTTAATAGGGATGATTTATGTTCCTAAGGTAACTTGGTGAAGTCCCCTACTTCATATCAAACCCTCCAAACATGATTTCCATGAGAAATATATTGAATTAGTAAGAACAAGAGAGTTTGGACTAGCCATATTAGAAGTATCAAAATAATATGGATTCAAATAAACTAGTATTTTGGATGGAAAGGTATTGAAAAAACATGAAGTTAAGAAAATGGCACTAAAAATTAACTTTGGATGTCAAAGCTATGCATTTTAAGGAAAACATAAATGGAACCATGGTGCCACATGGTTACGAGAGGTTGGCCCATGTGGTAGTGAGTGCATAATGAGGGGTTGAGTAAAACAAATTATTTTCCTTCGCTAACCATTTTTTATAAATTGACTTTTACAAATAAATATGTTTTAAAATAAAATAAGTGATGGACATTTATACAATCATTGGGAAATATTTTTATAATGAAGTTACTTTATAAATTAAATTTTCATGCAAAAAGTAAGTTAAAAAATATTAAAGCTACTTTATAGTTATTCACTTTTATAAAATAAATGAAATGAAATTTACAAGAATTGCATGCAATAATTAAAAGTTGTATGAAAATTTTCAAAACATAAATTAAAGAAAATTAAGTCTTGAACTCAAGACCTCTTACTTAACAAAGTAATTTTCAACCAAGTGAGATATTGCAAAATATATAATAAATGTTATGAAGGAATTGTTTATTTTAATTGTTTTCCTCAAAGTGTGTGCTTTTCTTAAAAACCCTTATTTTTGTTTGCAAAACACTTCAACCCAATCACATGCAAAAATAAGTGAAATTTAGAAGTAAAAAATTTCAATATTGGGGTTATCTCTTAGTCAGCTCACCTAGAAAATACAAGTTTTTTCTCTCCTTGTGATTTAGCGAGTTCATACAAGGAACACATCAAAAGGCATACCCAAAAAAGGAAACACCTTTCCCTCAGTTTTTTATTTGTTAAGTTACTACATAGTGCATAACAAACTACATACATAGACTAGAAAGGAAGTAAACCAAGAATTAAAAAAAAAAATGAAATTGAAATTTTAACTAGTGTAAAAAAGATTTTTTCAAATTTTGTAATGCAAACAATATGTCTCTAGTATATCTAAGAAAATGATTGTATCTTGAGTAAATGAAAATGTTTTCGAGTGAAATGAAAAGTATTTCCAAATAAAAGTAGCACTCCAAACTCAATGGAATATCTCTCTCATCCCAGGAATATAAATATAGTAGAATCTAGAAATCCTTTGATGCATGCATCTACATAAGTTCAATATATCTATCAACAATGGGAGAAGGTATTCATAATCACTATAATACCATGCTAAACTAAATAGTGCATTTCCACATAATTCAAACACCTTAAGAAACCACTCACAAAACTAGATAATGTCACATCAATGTATTTCATGGTTAGAACCCTCATAGAGGCAAATAGTCCATGGCCCTAGCCAACACTACCACTTGAGACAATATATTAGTGAAAAGGGAAAATAATTTACATATGATATTCTCACAATCAATCATCAACAAATGACCCTCCGTGCTCTTTAAGTAGAGATAATGTACCAATAAGGTATTAAGACATAGATCAATATAGGTGTTAAGATCGAGGAGAAGAAGAACCATCACATTACTTTATGTCTAAAACATGTCGTGATCATTGGATTACATAAATATAAATGCATAATAATGCATGTTAAATAATCACACTTTACCTATAGTAAAGAGTCAAGACACATTAGAACAAGTTGTTCTTAACTAAATTCTAAGTGTCAAAGTATCCCAACAAATTAAGACTTAACATCCTTGACAATTTCCCTATTATATTTAGTTAAAAACATATTTAATATATAACACCACAATAACAAAGTCATCACCAACCTATTTATTGTACATATTGTGATAAACCTTGCTTCATGAAATATTATTTCCCAAAACATATAAGTATCTAAATTCTAGTACCACATCCTTAATAGTGATTTCTTTAGGACATAAAGAGATTTCATCAACCTACATAGCAAGTCCACCTTTCCTTTCATTGTAAAATGTTATGTCTATGCCATACAGATTTATTCTTCTTGATCCCTATGTAGGAATGTTTCACATGATTCACATCGATGTGTTAAAATTCAAGGTTAAATGCATATTTTAGAGAAAAAAGAAATCTATAGAAGTTAGCTTAGAAACAAGGGAGAAACCCCACCAAAATAAATTCCATCTATTTGGAAATATCCCTTTGCTACTAGGTGAGTTTTGTACTTCTTTGGATGATTTTTGTAATTTACCTTTTGCATTGAACTTCTTCTTAAATACCCATTTTCTACCTATTTGTTTTCTTCCAACATAAACCTTACCAAATCCCATGCTGCATATTTATCCAAGGCCTCCAATTCCTAAACCATGAATTTGTTCCATAAGTTACCTTCCTTTGTATAAAATTACTCTCTAACCATTCTAGGATCAACATCAATAGCAAATAAAATGGAAGAAAAAAAAATTAGGTAGACCATGGAGAAAATATAAAAGTAGGTAGACCATACCTTTCCATTGCTTGATTTTTTTAGTTAATCTCCTTAAGGCTAGATTTTGAGAATCCTCCTCTTCTAGTTCATCATCTTATGTTGAGCCACAATCTTCATCTTTCAAATCAAACTATATCTTTTCTAGTTATTCCTATATTGGTTATTCTCCCTATTTGGAAGAACTATTAATCTCTCTAAACATTAAGTCTTGATATAAATGATCTTCCTTATTTCTATGTTCCAAATCTTATAACCTTTCACACCATCTTTATAGCCAATAGAACTACATTCTTTTCTAGTTTATTATTTAACTTACTCCTTTTCTCCTTTGGGGGAACATACACATAGGAATCAAAACCATATGCTATTAGATGTCTAAGAGAGGGTTTGTTACCAATCCATTCCTCATCTCAAGGTTTATCAACAAATACTAATCTAAGTGTTCACACACAATATCCACTACCTTTACCTAACATTCATCTACTAACTTTGCAACACCAAGCATATTCCTTTTCCTTTCCATGAACATCATGTTCAATCTTTATACAAATCCAATATTTCTTTGAGGGATGCATGGAGTCACATTTTTTCTTTCTAGTGCTTATATAAATGTTTAAATTCATTTCCATAGAACTCTCCACCATTATCTATTTTCAGTACATTTATCTTGTTTTTTGTTGGGCTTTCCTCAAGATATTGATTTATTTGAATTTACGAAAAAAACTAGATTTATTTTGGATGAAATATATTCATGTATTTATTGAGAAGTCATCTATGAATGAATTGAGATAGTACAAATAATGGATGCAATGATTCAATTTGTGGATATGTTGATTCTAATTTTGCAAGAGATTTGGACAAAAGGAGATCTAATTCAAGTTTTGGTGGAGGTGGAGCAGCCCTTGAGAAAATCTATACACAACAAAATTATGCTAACATGTTTAGAAAACCAATATTATTAGAGAAGCTCCAATGGTGTTTGGCTTCTATTTCGCTTGTAGAAAAGGTGATAAATGATTTTTAGCAAGGTAGCAGGTAAATTTGTTTCAAGGTGTTGTTAGAATTGTAACAACAATTACCCAAGGTGGAAATTTTATGGTAAAACCATATTTGTTCATGTAACAATGGATGTTCATGAAATGGTTGTAGTTCATAAAATGTTAGAAGTTGTGTTAAAGTTAAATTGTGTCTTGTATGATTGTTTATTGCCATCTCGTTTCCTCTTTTCTCATTCCTTCGCTTCAAAAAGTTCATCTTTTATCCAACATATATTTAATTGCGGTGGAGAGGGGCATTCTACAACCAATAGGGGGATGTGTAACACCTTCCATGTTCATCTTGGAGTTGACATGTGTTATTTAAAAAAAAAAATTATAAAAAATAACATGTTGACTCAAATTAGATTTAAAACATTTTATGGCATATATACAACAACACAATTTAGATAAATTAAAACCCTTTCTCAATATTTGCACTCTAAAAATGGGTTTGCACTTGGAGAGATTTGATCCCTCTAGGCACTTGGTAGATTCCCTTTTAAGATAGATCTATACTGGTTCATAAACATTAGATTTATCTATTACATGTCTATAAATATATTTTATTTTAAATGAGTAAGAAGGTAAGCCAATTATTTACCAACCTTCAGTAAAATTTAAAAAAAAATTGAAATTAAAGAAATAAAAAATTTAATAGTATGTTTTTTTCAAATAAATATCTTAGTTTAAGGAAAATATAAACTACATTATCATCATAATTGATTAGCCTTTTTCATCTCAAAAAATTATTAAATATATTCATTTATGATATAAATTGTTAATAGATATATTTATGTTAATTTATAAATAATATAAAATAAAGATGAAAGTTATATATATATATATATATATATATATATATATAAATTTATTTTTTTATTAATATAATCAACCTATAGTGCCCTTGACACTGCAGAAATATAGATATATACAAACATGGTAGATACAGTTCATAATCTACTTGACATAGCAAACCAGTGATATTGTCAATGTAATAAAAACATCAAATTTGTTTTGTCAAATGCCATATCTGGTATTGAAAAGGAAGTATTACTTCTCTATGTTGGTTGTCGTGTGCATCTATTGCAACATTCTTCTTCAACTTGCATGGACCATCAAATTCAAGAAAATTAATAGAGCATAGTTCTAGTTCATAAAATCCACTACCCCCATAGAAGGTAAAGGAGTTAGGGAAACATATATAGTTTCGCAAAATTAGGCATTTTATTGACATTTAGTGATGGATGGCCTTGTTACAATAAAAAAAAATTGAATTTCTCAGAATTAGAACTACAAATATTGGACGTGATTATAGCTGTATATAGAGTGCAGGTTTAAAGCATGGCATTTTGTAATGAGATCTAGAGGTTTTTAACCCGTCTATGACTTGTAATGTGAAGCTTTGGAAGGGTTGGACACAGAGGTATTGCCTTTACTCTCTGCTTGATTTTGCCTGCCTTGATGGTGGCTATATGACCAAGATGTCCAACATCCAAGATGCTTGAAACTGCTAATTCAGTGGAATCGATTCCATAAATAGTTTTAGATACCAACCAAGATGCTTGAAACTGCTGTCAGTTTACAAGCCTCCCAGATACCGCCATCAATGGATATGCATATGCATATTGTTACAAGACCAGCCATGGACTTTTTTTCCATGGATATGCATATTGTTACAAGATCAGCCATGTACAAATTTTCCTCTGAATACTATTATTCTTTTCTTCAAGACCGGTCTGTTCATATTCAATGGGATCAACAGATTATCCATTATTTCTGCTAGCAACCAGTAAATTGTTTGCCATTATTATTGTAATACCTACTCTGGGCGTCCCAGGCTTCCCATGTTCCATGTAAATTTCGAATTCAGGTCCCAATCATCTTATGGTTAATTTATTTTATTAGGTACAAAGAAAACAAATTTTTAACCAATTAAAGAATATAAAATATCATTAAATTTCTTAACAATTAAATATAATAATAAAATAGCTTGTGCTTTTAAATAAAACTATAAAACAAACGATCTTTCGCTTTGAAATAAAACTATAAAACGAACGATCTTTCGCTTTAAAATAAAACTATAAAATAAGCGATCTTTCGCTTTAAAATAAAACTATAAAATAAGCGATCTTTCGCTTTAAAATAAAACTATAAAATAAACGATCTTTCGCTTTAATAGTGTAATTTAAAAAAAAAAATCAATTTTTTTTTCATGTTACTAATTTTTTTATTTAACAAAGTCCTTTCTAAAACAAATTATTACTATTCTAATTTGGGTCAATTCCAATGTGTTTATTTGAGGTTTGAACCCGAGGAATGCCAAATGGTCTATACTAAGTATTTTAATGACTCAAAATTTTGGAACAAACCCGAGGAATGCCAAATGATCTATACTAAATATTTTAATAATTCAAAATTTTGGAAATTAAATTTGTATGTTTTAATGATTCAAAATTTTGGAAATTATATTTGTCAAAGTTTTATTTAAGTCAAAACAAAATAATGTATTTAGCGTATAATATAGATTTTGATTAGAATTTAATTATATATTTATTTTGTATTTTAGTATATTTAAATTGATTATAAAGATATAAAGATGTCAAAGTCTTGACTAAATCATTTGAAAACAAAACAAAAAATCACTATGAAATAATAATATTGATAAAAATATTATTATATCTAAATTTAAGTATAAATTATCAAGGGTCCTTGCAAGAAGTTGAGGAAATTTTTAGATGAAATTGAAGTTTTAAGAAACACCCATTTGATTTGAAAAACAATAAGACATATGTGTTTCTTGACACTACGATTAGACATATCTGAGCCTTCAAGGTAAGTTTAGGCATATGATTGTAAAACGAAAAATGCGTGCATGATTTTGTTTAACAAAATGCCTGTGTGATTCTCTTTGCAAAAATGCATATGCATTGTTTGAGGCATGTTATAAACCAAAACACGACCTGGCAACACACATTTCTTATTTTCCCCGTGGTGAAGAGTTTGACAATCCAAGCGTCAAAGGAGAACACGTACACGATTTGGTCTCCTAGAGGTAATTCAGCCTCCTTTTTCTATTGCAAAAGGATTTTTCATAGTTGAGAATGAATTTTCATCAATTTCTTGTCATTAAACCAATAAATCAACATACAATTATGCTAATATGTAAACCAATATAACCAAAAAAACATGCATTTTTACTTACCCCCTAGTCTTTAATCTTGGTTGTGAGGTTGGGCGAGCTCAAGTTATCCCTTAGATTCAATACCCATTTAAGGTTAATCCTCAATCCCATTGACATTTTGACAATTAAAATCTTGCATTATCCCATAATCCCATTAAAAAAATTGACATGTAAAATTATAATATTTCAAAGGAAGAATTTCACTCTTGAATTCCTGCATTATTAGATTGATAATGAAATATACATCCATAAGGATTAGATTGATAATGAAATACACATCCATAAGGATCATGTGCAAAGTACCCAATGCCATGAATTCTTCAAAATCCTCATCCTAGTATTCTATGATCTTGAACATAGAAGGGAATCATATCGCATTATAGCCCATATTTAGTCCTAAAATCATATTTTGGACATTAATGCCTTGGCACATCAAACCCTATATTTAGCCCATATAGAACTCTTGTTCTATAAAAGTTTCTAACCTCAATTCAGATTGGACATTAAAATTTTATATTTTGTATTTTAACTTTGTAATATCATTCAATTAGATGAATAGATATACTTAATTTTACTTTTAGCATTAATTTTATGTTATAGATTGTATTTAATTTGAAAAAAAATGAAAATCATAGTTTCAATATTAAATGTAAACATTATAGATCATATATAATTTTGTAAATATTATAGATCATACATAGATCCATTCATTGAGATTTTGAGGTATACTTAATTTTACTTTTAGCGTTAATTTTATATTATAGATTGTATTTAATTTGAAAAACAAATTAAAATCATAGTTTCAATATTAAATGTAAACATTATAGATCATATATAATTTTGTAAATATTATAGATCATACATAGATCCATCATTGAGATTTTGTTTTTTGTTTGCAGTGGTTGGAAGTGCTAGATGAACTTTTGGGCATGTTTTCAGACTTTGTTAGCTTCTTTCCATTGCAAATTGAGTTCTTTCTATTGCTTTTGATTTTTTTTCATTGTTTTGGATGACTATTATTTATTAAATAAAAAGTGTCAAGGTTCTTTATTTATGAAGATTTAAAGTTTACGAATTTATTTTGATTTATTAAAATTTGATCTTTTATAGTATCAATTGATGTTTTCATTGATTCTACATTCCTGTATGTATCAGTTGGATAGCCATACAAATATGTGTAAGCTTGCTTTCTTATTTACAACATCTTTTAATTCAAATATGTTTTTAAAATATCATTTAATTTACTTTGTGGGAAAATAGACTTTTGTCCCCAAAATACATAACCAGAAATTAGTAATTTTAATTGGTTTCTTTGGTCTTTCAAAAATTAGCAATTTTAATTGTTTTTTTTGTTTTTGATGCAAGGGATTTAAGGTTACAATGACATTTAGAGGTTGAGACACAATTGAGTCTAGTTTTTTTTACTACTTCATACTATGTTTTTTATTTTAGTTTAAAATATTTCTTATTGTTTAAAATTTTCAAAAATATATAATTTTTTTTCATGAAAATTACTCTTTGTTGCGAATAATTTAGGTGAAGATTGCACTATTTATTTAGTTTTGCGATTACGGGGAGAAATAGTGGGTTATTTAATGATGTGGTATAAAATATTTCTATCAATTCAAATGCTTTGTATTATTTAGAATGTTTATATAGTGATGAATGTCTGTTGAGGTGTCATTTTTTTTATTTATAATGTTTATATAGCGATGAATGTTGAAGAGGTGTCGTTGATGGAGATCACAGTGTTGGAGGTAACCGATCTACATTTATTATATGAAAAATATTTTATATCTTGTAGATTTAATGGATATGACTTACTACATCAACTTTGTTTCATTAGATTCATTCAACTTGGAAAAAAAATTGTGTGTTATCTCTCTACTCCAAGGGATTTTTTATCGTTTAGTTTTATGATCATGTTAATTATGAGAAAATGTTTGAGGAGGGTCCTTGGTTTTGGGGAAGTACCTAACTTTTTATTACTCATTGGTTCCCAAAATTTGATCCTAACACTATGTCTGTTACTCGAATCTTAGTTTGGGTTTAGCTTCCCAATTTGCCATTATATTTTTGGTATTTATCAGTTTTTGAGTCCATATCAAGGATGCTTTGGGAACTTACATAAAATCCGATCTTGAGATAGTGGTAGTGGTTTTATGCATGTATGCACACATCTATGTTGAGATAGACCTTAGTAAGGGTCTTCCAAACAAAATGATTCTCACCTAGAAGAAATTTAAATATATACAAGTTTTGGATTGTGAGAATAAACATTTTAGTCCAAGCTATACCATATTTCTAGGACATTTGCAAGCTACTTGTCCCCATTCTTGAGCTTATCCTTCCAAAAACAAGGGAACCAAATCAAAACCAGAGAGATGGAGTTTGTTTGACGAACCAAGTTTAGATAGTGAATTTGCTCAGAATTAGATAAATCAAGATCCACAAGTGCTTATTAGGGAATCCACACCCTTCTTAGGGAATAAAGTAGACAAAATGGATACTAGAATTTCCAGCTCGAAGGAGGTTGTGGTAGTTGATGCTCTCCCAGGTGGAGCCAATCGACATCATGAAACTAATTATATGTCTGATTTAGATAAGGAACTAGTTCCTTCAATGGATTATTGTCTCCCACCTTCTAATTCATAGTTAGTTACTATGGATACTACTTCAACGGGTAGCAAGAAGTTAGAAAAATAAAGTGAAAAAGTGAAAGATCAAATATTATTTTATAAAGGTAAGAAATGAATTATACATTACTAATGTAATTTTATTCTTGTAAGTGTAGGTTGCACCCAGTATACTCGTGTAAGTACAACATGTACGTGTACTTTCTTTATGTGTATTGTGCTTTGATTACTTGAAGAATATGATTTTCATTCTATAATGGAATAGAAATTGTGATTTTTTCTTAGAAAAAAAGAAGGTATTAGGGTATCATTTATATGAGATTGCAATAAAGATTTTGTATGAGAGGGTATTTTTCATATTTAAAATATTCATGAGAGCATTGCTATTTTCAAACATAAAAATAACAATGGTGGTAATAAGAAATCATTTTTTTAAAGTTATCGAACATTTATATTAATCTAACTAGAATATAAAAAATAAGAGTTTGTTGGTTTGTCACAAGGGAAACCAGGCCCACAACAAAATAGTAGATTTCCATTTGTGATCCACACAATTTTGTTTCTCTTGATAGTTGATTTACTAAGACAAAAATAATAGTAATAGTAGCCTATTATAGCCCGCAAAAAAGTAGAATAAGATATAATTAAAAAGAGAGAACAAAACATAAACAAAATTAAGAAGCTTGACCATCATAAGGTATACAGATCATTGGCACATTTTGGTAGTGGGAACACTTATGCTCTCGTGGTGAAAAGTCTAGTCATGTGGTAGCTTTGAATAGGATGTTAAACTTGGATTCTATCGTTTTGATCTGATCATGTATCTCATCCATCTACAACAATATTTCCCCTCATTCCTCTTTTATATCCAAGAGAATTTTATCAAGAAGTGAATTCACTTGCCAATACAAGGCCACAATTTTAAGGTATTTGGTGTCTATGGAGTGCATATTACCTACATCATGGACCAATGGCCCCATTTTAGTTTCAATTGATGCTTCCTTTATGAAATTCTTCTCTGTATTAATCCACTCTTTTTCTTGAGAGATTTATGGTTTGATGTTGGAAGAGATCTATTGGAGGTAGATATCCCATGCTTCCTTTGTCTCTCACCTTAATTTGGGGTGTGAAATGTTACCCCTTCTACTTCACATTCATCACCGTCTACTTTGACCAGCCATAGGAAGAGTTACCAATAAATTTCACTCTAATCGAGTGGGGTGACTCTTCTAAAGTATGACATCCCCAACATTGAAGATATAGTACGATTGTGTAGGAGAAGGGAAATGAAAAGAGAGTTAGGGGTACCTGCACGAAGCTGGTACCCAAAAACACCACAATGACAGCGTGTGAGTGCAAAAAAAACAAACACGCACACACGCCTATAAACAGGCGTATGTGCTCTTGCTTCAGCAATGCTGAGCCTCCACATCGGTGAGTTGACGTGGATAAAAGAAGTGTGTGCATGCTCTTATACGTGCACGCGTTGTTAACATGTACACAAAAAGAAGCACGTGAACGATCTTATGCGCGCATGCATTGTTAATGCGTACGCAGAAAAAAGCGCGGTACGCGTTGTTAACTCGTGCGCAAAAAATATGCATGCACACCCCTGCATAATGTTCCCTCCATTAATTCACCAACATTTACCCCATTTAATGCCAAACGTTTAATACTTCATTACTATTTGCATACATTGGACTATACTTCAAAAGTGGATAAATGAATGTCTAAAGAGAGGGGGTTTAAGGATCCTAGGGATTTAAGGGTTTAGGAATTAAGGTTTAAGGTCTTAGGTATTTGGAATTTAAGGATTGTGGGTTAGGTTCTTTAGGAGTTAGGGCACTGGGATTACAGGTTGAATGGTTCAATGGTTTAGGGGTTAAGGGATCTAGTGCTTTAGGGAGAGTTAGAGGTAGAGAGAGATAGAGAGACAAGGGTGAGAGAGAGAGAGAGACATGGGATATGGGAGATATAGAGAGAAAGATATCATGGGGTTAAGGGGGAAGCAATAGCATCCCACATCATACCAGCAGGGGTTGCACCCAGTGCAATGCCACACAGGATTTGAAATGTAAGCATGCTTAAAGGGTGAAAGAAGAGGATTGAGACCTAAATTAACGTTTCATAGCTCAGGAACTATGATATGGCGATGAAATGATTTGGGCCCTAGGCCCTAAATCATTTGGATATGTGCGATTTTCACACCAAAGGTGGCCCATAGGACCTCAAACATGGTTGAGTAAGGAAATAATACAAAAAAACCCTCTCATAAGTCCAATTTTCAAACTAAATTGTAAGGGGTCCCTGGACTTTCCCTAAGGGGTGTTGTGGTCACAACAGTGGGATACATGAGCCATGAGTAGGTTTTGTAAACTAAAACAAGGGACTTAAGCTCTAAATGACCCTCTCAACCTCAAGTGCCATGATCAAAACCTAAAAGCCACAACGTGAGCCCTCTATGAGGTGTCTTTGGAATCAAAGTTGAATGCGAGTGCCATTATAATGTCTTGGGAATCATGTACGAGTATCACTAAAAAATGCGAGCGCGTTTTGTATATACATAACACGCGCACATTATTAACTTCACAAATTTATGTTTTTAAGTGTTGGATGGAAATAAAGGGTGTGTGATAGAGATGAGATATACGAGAGGGGGGGCATGATGATGAATATGGAGGATGATGATGATGATGCATTAGAGAAATTTTGAGGTAAAAAATGGGCCTCAAAACAAAGAAAATGTACTATAAAAATCAACCAATCACATTCTAGTAGATGACATCATCCCCCATGGTTGAGGTGGCATTACATGAGTTAAGAATGCTTATTTGACAAATTTTATATGGTGGATGAAAACCCATAGTTAACCAAGGTAGTGGTATAAATACTTTTAAGTCATAAAGTAAAGTACTCATAATGAAAGTCCTTTAAAAAATTTTCATAAAATAATATTATTGTCATTTTCAAGTAAAGTACTCATAATTCATAAAAGTCCTTTCACATTTTTTTATAAAATAATATATTGTCATTTTTATGTTTTTAATTTTAAATTATATATACACTCCATTCTATTTAATATCATAATGCCAAACTAATTTATTATATATATATATATATATATATATATATATGTATATATATATTCCTTTGACATTTTTTCATAAAATAAGATTTTTAGCTTTTTCATATTTTTAATTTTTAATTATATATTCACTCCATTTTATTTAATATTATAATGCCAAACTAATATATATATATATATATATATATATATATATATATATATATCCTTGTACTTTTAAAATAAATTAAATTCATGAATGATATTAATATGAAAAATGTATGTTAGTTATCTATAACTATAACTATCTAATATATATATATACACACACACAAATAGTCCATTTTATTTCAATAATAATACATGAAAACATATTATAATATTTCTAAAAAATTCAATTTCATCACAATTTTCAAAGCTTTAAACAAACATGTTTTACAAAATAATAATGTTTTAAAGATAATATTAATATATATATATATATATATATATATATATATATACTACTCAATTTTAGGAATAATTTAAGTCTTATATTATTTTCTATGAGAGAATTAACTATAAAATTTCTTTACAACATAAATATCCCAATTTTTTTTATGATTTTGATATTAATTTACCAATATAGATTTAATGAATAAAGAATAATAATAATAATAATGCATTGTGGATTATAATAATATTATTGACATTTTACATGTAAGTAAATTTTCAATTAAATCACATTATATTAAATTGATTAGAAAAGTACTAAATATAAAAAGTCAACATAAATTAAAAAAAATAGCTCTTAAAAAATGTTTTTTATTATTCAATTTCATTTGCAAGTTCAAGACAAATAAATGCTAAAGGACAATAAATTTTTGGGAATTTATAATGAATTATAGTCATATCAATGTAGATTTATTTTATTAATTTTATTTCTTGTGAATTTTTAAAAGTAACTCAACCATGGTTATTTATATTGTGCATATAAAATAGTGTAGGAGGTGACTTGTCATATATACCTACCCCATAAAACCCGTAACTCATAATATTTTAATACATCTCATTTTTTTAGTACATCCCTTAGGAGGCCATTTTTCGACCTCAAAATCTCTCTGATGAAGATGACAATGATGATGATGAAGATGAAGATGGTGGTGATGAAGATGAGGATGATGATGGTGATGATGATGGCGATTATGATGATGATGGTGATGATAAAGAAGAGGATGATGATGATGATGATCGTCGACAATCATCATCATCATCTTCAACATCATCATCTTCAACATCATCATCATCATCATCCTCTTCTTTATCATCATCATCATCCTCTTCCTCCTCGTCATCATCCTCATCTTCACCTCCATCATCATCATCATCATCATCATCATCCTCATCCTCATCCTCATCCTAATCATCATCATCGTTCCCATCTTCATCATCATAATCATCCTCATCATTATCATCTTGATCATCATCATCATATTCCTCATCGTCATCATCATCATCATGATCGTCATCGACATCACCCTCTTCCTCATCGTCATCGTCGTCATCGTCATCATCATCATCAACATATTCATTATGATCTTCATCATCATCATCATCATCATTATCATCATCTTCATCATTATCATCATCACCATCACCATCACCATCACCATCATCATCATCATCATCATCGCTGTCGTCGTCATGAAGATGATGATGATGATGATGCGATGATGATAATAAAGATGACGATGTTGATGATGGTGATGAGGATGATGATGATGGTGATGAGGATGATGATGATAATGAAGACGTTGAAGATGAAGATGGTGGAGATGAAGATGGTGGTGACGAAGATGATGAGAATTATGATGATGATGATGATGATGATAATGATGATGACGATGATCATGATGATGATCATGATGAAGATCATGATGATGATGAAGATGGTGATGGTGATGATGATGATGATGACAACAAAGATGACGATGATGATGATGATCATATCATGATCATGATGAAAACTATGATGATCATGATGATGAT
>BSBM01000922.1:12667500-12840000 GCA_027924585.1 Larix kaempferi | reverse complement strand
CATTAAGCTTCAAGAATCACAATAAAATTTACCATATTATCATTATTCTCTTCGCCATCATGGAAGTGAGTTGCAAATGGGAACATGTGAGAAATACCAATCACAATCACAATAGTATCGAAAGGTACCTTTCCAATCATCATCTTGCACTCCGCCATCTCGTCGGTCTCCACCTCACCACCTAGCATCACATCATTTAGAGTTAACCTAGTAAGGGGATGTCGCCACGTTTTCATATTTGCATGGTCACCAAGTGGCACCCTCTTTCATCCTTCTCACCCCATCTGGGGGATAGAAACCAATTATAATATATGGCTTAAGTAAGGTTTTCTTATGACATTGTTTACTTTCTTTTCTCCAATTTAAATAGAAGGGTTAGAGGATTGTCTCGAAGAAGCACAATGCTCAAGAAATAATTTGGTAGGGTTATTCATCCTCCTATACACATATGACATTTTTATTTTATTAAGAATCTCACTCGACCTTGAAAGAAAAATTAAGATTCTTAAAGGTTTTTATACTCTTTGAATATCGATAAAACAAAGAAATTGATCATCAATTCAAAGCATGCAACATACCCTACTAGTTATTATCATGACAATTTGAACAAAATCTCTTCATATAGGTATTTTTAAATGGACTTCCATCATAATATAAAACTGAATTATACTATTGAAGTGCAATGTCCCTTTTTAGAAATTTATTAAAGTGGTGAAATTTTTTAATTTTTTCCACTAGTTCGACCTTTTACTAGTATTGGTTTCTTGATATCCAAATGGATCCAAATGATACCAACTTGTCATAAAAGGTATATGGATGGTATTAGGAAATTATTATGAGGTTCATCGATGCTTTATAGTCTTCAAAAGGATTCTGCAAGTCTCTTTATAATTCTAGCTAAGGTAGGGGATTTGACTAGCAAATTCTCTTAACTAGTATTGGCTTCTTGATCTCCAAATCGATCCAAATGCTCCCAAGTTGTTACAGAAGGTATATGGTGGTATTAGGACATGATTATGAGGTTCATGGATTCTTTAGCGTCTTCAAAATGCTTCTGCAGCTCTCCTTTTAATTCTGTCCAATGTAAGGAATTTGACTAGCAGTTAGGGGTTTAATTCCCCAATGGGTAGGTGTTAGAAATGGCTCTCCAAATGCCATGGGACCCTCTCTAATTTATGAACATAAGAATGGGATATATAGGGTACATAAATATGGTCTCATATGAATCACCATTCAGTTTAGTAAGTCTTCTACAACCCTATCAAATCAGATAGAAAAAGACTAGTTTTGACCTTGGGAGAAATGATAGTAAATATTCACAAATGGTTATGAAACTTAAGAATATTGCTCCAAATGCTTGTATAATAAATATGAAAATTCTTTAGCATATTAATGGAAATCCATAAAAAATTAATACATCATACATTTACTGAACCATTCGAATTTGATACCACTTCAAGTGCAAATAACAAGGTATTGGGGAAATGACACCATTTGTTCATAGTTTAGCATTTTTACATCAAACCTCTTTGAGTTTTGACCTAAAAGTCTTCTGAGCAGTAAAAAAAGAGTATATATATCAAATTAAAAATATGTGTTTCCTCAAGATCTATCACAAAGATTTCATCACCTCAACAAGTGCACCTTTCCTCAAGGAGCAAGAATATGCCCAGAAATAGAAGAATGGTTGTAGAAGCAAGATGAAAGAGATGTGATCATGAGATTCCTTGTAGCTTAAACCTGTAACAAAATAATCCATTGTAGCTCCAAATGAAAGATCTGAGTGGCCTTTCCAATTACCAACTAGGATGGGAATCTTTCACTCTCAAAATTGGTGCTAAGGCAAGTAGAGTAGCACTCCACTAGCTCTCCTCTCCAAATGCAAAATGCAAATTCTAAAATGATCAAAAGCTACCATCCTTCTTTATTATTTTCCTTTATAAACTTCTAAGTTCCTCCATGGGTCAAATTCCTCCCAAGAGCTTCATGCCAACTCAAGTTGGGAAGAGATTCCCAAGTATGCCACGTTTCCTTCCAATTCTAGCCCCCTCCTTCTCCAAATTCGAATTGGTGTCTCTTTGGCTGCCCTAAATTACTTGAGCACCCTCTTGGAGACTATTTTTACCCCTGACATGTAATATATGTCAGCTGTCAGCCTTCAGGTCTTATTTGTGTCATATGTGTCATAGCATCTTCATCATTGTTGTCATAGAGCTAGGGGATCTAGCCCAAGTGTCCCACTAGCTCCAAAATGCCTCTTCCTCTTCCATGGGAGTTACTCTTCCTCTACATTTTGACCTCATTGAGTCATTCCAAGTATTATTCCCTTCCAAATCATACCAATAACATTGGACTTCTTATGGATTCGAATTGACAAGAGGAGGATGCCATGTGGCATAGAAAATCTAGCTTGTGTGGGTCCCACATCCTCCATGTGTCTTCATGATCAATTGCCACTTTGATTTTCCATTGTATTTATTTATTTAGATCCTTTATTAAATATTTATGCTATTTTAATTACCAAACATCATTTATTATCCCCCTTATTTCAAATCCCAATGCTTCCACCCTCAACCTAGGGAACTATTAATTTTCCTCCATGACAGTTCATTTGGATGGGTATATTACAAACTTTGAGTTGTGAATTTCTCTTAATGTGACCCACCTTCTCCATTTGGATCTAATTTAACATTATTACTAACTTGGACATCATTCTTGGTACTTATTTGACTCTTGGCATCAATTTGACAAACTATCATGAGTATGGCCAAGGGGCTTAGGCCATTGTGACCCAATGCAAAATTTTGGGACATGACAAATCCTCTCTTCCAAATATCGCTTCTGCTCAAGCAATTTCAACACATGAATGTGTACGAACCTGCTTTATTTTCAAAATTTTGCTTCCCAAAACTTATGTTCAAAAACCTTGAGTAGAGCCAGCCATGCACTATAATTGTGTGTTTCCAAAAGCAAGGAGATGTGGATTTTCTTTTCATTTTTATATCCCCTATAACATTACCACTAAACACCAAAATGTTAATTAAATCCATCAAAACCAAGTTGGCACAATTAATATTTACCTCTTCCATATTTTTGAAACCCTTTCTGATACCATTGCATAATTCTTTGAAGTTGCCACTGAGTTGCCCAACTTTGAGTCTTCGAGATTCCATGAATATTTTAGAGAGGAACCACCATGCTTGCTACTATACTACTCTAATTAAAATCACTTTATTAAGTGGGGAATCCAACTCCCATACTACTTGTTTTCCAACAAATTTGAAATCAATGGCACTAAAAATTATCCCAGGGTCCCATTGCTTGTATTGCACTCCAACAATTAAGAGTGCTCTCCAACCCATACCATCAGGAAAGAGAATTCTTGGATCCCATTTTATTGTATGCAGTCTTCCAAATATCATAAGTACAAAATATATATCATCAAATTACATAACAACATAATAAAAATGTACATCAAGGAGGTGCCTCATCAAAGAATCATGAAAGTGCTTATATCTCCAAGTAAGTAGACCACCATTTTCCAAGTGCATACAAGCTTCAAGTGACCAGTCAAATATGCTCCAATGTCATAGGTGAGGATCCCATGTGCTATAATGATGCTCCAAAAGGATGTGAGATGCATCAAAATAATAAGCCATGTGTTCTTTCATCCAAGAAGTGAATGAAGAACCTCCACTGAAATATGAACCAAGTAGGGAGCAAAGGAAAAAAAAGCCTTCAAGGGCCTCACATAAGTATAATTTGTGCATGCATGAACATGTGTATCATCAAGAAATAACAAAGGATATTGCTGCCAATAATAATTTTCTCCAATCATATATCTCTTCACCCAAGTAGTGGATGAAGTTCCTCTAATATCAATTGAACTAAGATAGGAGCAAGGAAAATCATGAGTCTTCAAGTGACTCAAGTGAACATCATTAGTGCATCCATGTAGATGTGTCTCATCATAAGGTAAAAAGTGATGCTGCTGCAAATGTAAATAAGAAATGTCTCTAGTAATGTCATCATATAAAGGAGAGATAGGAGTTTCATGCTCCTCACGTGGCACCATAAAAAATAAACCTTTCACCCATATTTCATTGGGATGAATGCTGCAAAATATGGAAGAGTAGAATGTAGGAGAATGAACCAACTCACCCAAATGATCAGAAAGTGCAGAAGTGTCCTCACATGAATGCTCCATAATGGTATGATCATGCACCTCCCTCAAAAGTGCAAAAATTTCCTCGTAGGTTGGTTCCAAGGTAGTGGAATCATACACTTCTTAAAAAATTGTGTCAATGTTTCCAAGAGGAAACTCAAGTTCCTCTTCCACCACATCAAGTGCTTGGATCTCATCAATATCATCTTCAAACACATCAAGCACATGCAATTTTCCATGTTTCTCTTGATCTACCATGTCATGAGAATCCTCCATGCAATCTACCATCTGAAAATTTGAAACATAGGAGGAAGAACAAGTATATTGCAACCTTTCAAAAAGTTGCTCATTTTGAATTTTGAGTTTATGAATATCCTCATCATTCTTCAAGATTGCATCATGTAACAATTCATTAAACTCAACCAAATTGTTTCTATCAAAAAACAAAGACATGAAATTACCTTTAACGTTGCACATTGCTCTTTAAATCTTCTCCATGTCTTCAAGGAAGGATGGATCCTTCAATGAAGAAACCTTCCAACAAGAATTTGACACTAATGCTTGAGTGTCATGGAGCATGCTAAGGATCCCTTGGATATTCTTTCCATTCATCTTTAATGACCCTTCAAGAAAAAAGAGGCTCTTGCAAGTGAAACTCCTCATCTTCTTCCTTCTTACTTTGACCAACTTCATGAAGCTCAAGTGGTGATGGGGAAGTTGATATTTTTTCTTCTTCAACTGCTATAAGGTCTTCATTCTCATGCTTAATGGAACCTTGTCTTGTAGAAACACTTTCAAAAGTTATTTCTATGTCACCAACATAGAGGTGTGAGCACCCATCAATAGGTACTCCTTCATAGTTCAAGCATCCATCAGTACATGCTCTTTGTTTCATTTCCATGGTAGAATGTGTCTCGAAATGATCTTCAATATTTTCAATAGAATATTCTTCATGCTTAGGTGATGCCTCTTCATCTTTTTCAGAGTCACTTGGGAGTGACTGTTGATCCTCTTCATGTACTGCTTCTTCTACTTCACCTATTTCAGAACTAGGTGGTTCATGGGTCTCCTACTTTTGCTCCTTCAAGCAAGATGATGCATTTTTCCTCTTGGTTTCCTTAATATCAATATATTTGGAATCCCTTTTTGAAAAAATCCCAAAAACTCTCATCAAGTGGGAAATATTTGCATTCCCTGAAGGTTGTGATATTTCACTACTCTTTTCACTCACACACATATGATTTTCTCTCCAAGGTATTTTACAAGAATGGCATAAAACTTTCTTCACTAACTCCACATCTTCATTTTTTGGCCTATTTTCAAACACCCAATCAGCAAAGTCTTCGAAAGGAGGGGAATTTTTTGTATTTCCCTTATACCAATCAAGATATACCTAATATTGTTGGGGCAAGGTTTTATATGTTGCTCTCAATCTTTGTAATTCATCCAAAGGATTACCCTTTGGGAGTGTGACACACTCATATTTATCATACATAGGGTCATAATAATAATCTTCATTCCTCATGAAATTGTAAGAAGTGTTGCATGATGGCACCTCTTCATCAAACCATTCACTTTCTGCTTCATATTGCTCACAATCATCTCCATACTGCTCATAAGAATTGTACTCATAGGATTCATCATAATAGTAAGACATGGATGAAAATTATTCTTCAATGTATGATATTAATTCATAGGTGCAATGACCATGCTCTAATACCACTGTAATGTCCCTTTTTAGAAATTTATTAAAGTGGTGAAATTTTCAACTTTTTCCACTAGTTCGACCTTTGAATAGTATTGGTTTCTTGATCTCCAAATGGATCCAAATGCTCCCAAATTGTCAGATAAGGTATATAGATAGTATTTGGACATGATTATGAGTTTCATGGGTGCTTTTTAATCTTCAAAAGGCTTCTGCAACTCTCTTTATAATTCTAGCTAAGGTAGGGGATTTGACTAGCAATTTCTCTTAACTAGTATTGGCTTCTTGATCTCCAAATGGATCCAAATGCTCCCAAATTGTTACAGAAGGTATATGGATGGTATTAGGACATGATTATGAGTTTCATGGATTCTTTAGATTCTTCAAAAGGCTTCTGCAACTCTCCTTTTAATTCTGGACAATGTAAGGAATTTGACTAGCAGTTAGGGGTTTAATTCCCCAATGGGTAGGTGTTGGAAATTGCTCTCCAAATGCTATGGTACCCTATCTAATTTTTGAAATGAAGTAGGGGATATATAGGGGAAATAAATATGGTCACATATGCATCACCATTCAGTTTATTAAGGCTTCTACAACCCTCTCAAATCATATACAAAATACTAGTTTCGACCTTGGGGGAAATGATAGTAAATCTTCACAAATGGTTATGAAACTTAAGAATATTGCTACAAATGCTTGTATAATGAATATGAAACTTCTTCAGAATATTAATGGAACTCCATACAACATTAATACATCATACATTGACTGAACCATTCGAATTTGATACCAATTCAAGTGCAAATAACAAGGTATTGGGGAAATGACACCATTTGTTCATAGTTTCACACTTTTACATCAAATATATTTGATTTTCGACCTGAAATTCTTCTGCACCATAAAAACAGAGTATATATATCAGATTGAAAAGATATGGGGCGTCAAGAGCCATCCCAAAGATTTCATCACCTCAACAAGTGTGCCTTTTCTTAAGGAGCAAGAATATGCCAAGAAATAGAAGAATGGTTGTAGAAGCAAGCTGAAAGAGATGTGACCATGATATTCCCTGTAGATTCCACCTGTAACAAAAGAATCCATTCTAGCTCCAAATGAGAGGTCTGGATGGACTTTCCAATTACCAACTACGATGGAATCTTTCACCCTCGAAATTGGTGCTAAGGTAAGTAGAGTAGCACTCCACTAGCTCTCCTCTCCAAATGCAAAATGCAAATTCTAAAATGATCAAAAGCTACCATCCTTCTTTTTTATTGTCTTTTATAAACTTCTAAGGTCCTCGATGGGTCGAATTCCTCCCAAGAGCTTCATGCCAACTCTAGTTGGGAAGAGATTCCCAAGTATGCCACGTGTCCTTCCAATTCTAGCACCCTCCTTCTCCAAATTCGAATTGGTGTCTCTTTGGCTGCCTTAACTCACTTGAGCGCCCTCTTGGAGGATATTTTTATTCCTGACATGTCATATATGTCAGATGTCAGCCTTCAGGTTTGATTTGTATCATATGTGTGATAGCATCTTCATCATTGTTGTCATAGAGCTAGGGAATCTAAGCCAAGTGTCCCACTAGCTCCAAATTTTCTCTACCTCTTCCATGGGAGTTACTCTTCCTCTACGTTTCGACCTCATTGAGTCATTCCAAGTATTATTCCCTTCCAACTCATCCAAAGAACATTGGGCTTCTCATGGATTCGAATTGACAAGAGGAGGATGCCATGTGGCATAGAAAATCTAGCTTGTGTGGGTCCCACATCCTTGAAGTGTCTTCATGATCAATTGCCACTTTGATTTTCCCTTGTATTTATTTATTTATCTCCTTTATTAAATATTTATGCTATTATAATGTCCAAACATCGTTTATTATCCCCCTTATTTCAAATCCCAATGCTTCCACTCCCAACCTAGGAAACTAGTAATTTTCCTCCATGATAGTTCATTTGGATGGGTATATTACAAACTTTGAATTGGGAATTTCTCTTAATGTGACGCACATTGTCCATTTGGATCTAATTTAACATTATTACTAACTTGGACATCATTCTTGGCAATTATTTGACCGTTAGCATCAATTTGACTAACTATCATGGGTATGGCCAAGGGGCTTAGGCCATTGCGACCCATTGCAAAATTTTGGGACATGACATGAAGGAATGATTATTAGAGGTTAGGAAGTTTATTTTGGTCTCGATATTATTGCAAAGAATTCAAGTTTTGGTTTTGATAAAAATAAGTTTCTCTTTGGTACACTATTATCTTGGTCATTCTATATATTTTTGAACTCTGGCATTGCAGTGTTTCTAGAGAATCTTAGAGGAAAAGCAACCAAATTCATAAGCATTTTAGATTTTAAACAATCTTAAAACTAAAAGAAATAAGCCATACCATATCCTCTTTTTAGAAGTTGTTTTTTCACTCTTTAAAAAAATGATATGGTAGGGACCTTCTATATGTTCTAAGTTGGATAACATGGAGAGAGAGAGAGATTTGCTATCATTATGTCAAACATAAGTGGCTCCATTATTTAGGGATATTGTAAAATGATCCCCTTTATAACATTAACACCATTAATACTACTATAATATTATCACCATTAATACTACTCTTGTAAGTTAAAGAGAAATTGTGGTGTTGCAATGAGAGTAAGAATAAGAAAAAAATGCTTTGTTCAAATAAAACATCATACATAATTATTGCAAAAATAAGAAAAAACTATAAGGATCTTGGCATTAAAACAAGGGGACGAACAAGATGAAATGCCATAGTAGATGTTTGGAGGAAACAACATGTAAATGTTTTGAGTCCAACAAAATAGATAATAAAAATTATTTTTTTGAAATCAATAACTTCCATGAAATATAAATCTCATTTTTAAAATATTTATCAAACTTAATATTTTTATAATATGCAAACCCATAAAAACCAATAAACATATTATAACATAATTTTAATAAATAAACTTCCTATTAATTAGCTATCAAAACTTAACAAATCCAAAATTCAACACTATAAATACTAACCTCAACATTATAATTAACTATATAAATACTAACCTCAACAATATAATTAACTATATGATGAATCACATCATCAACATAAAATATAAGATCACATCATTGAGCAAGCCCTGCTTAGTCACATATGACACAAGGCCCTTTGATCTCTCTTTTGACTCCAATCGCCCCTCTAACATACTGGCACTGGCCTTCCCTCGAGAAATGGTCCTCCCAACTTTTCCATCACCCAATTCAAAATACATCTTTTTGTTACATTTGTTTCTCCAAGGCAGCCTCTTCAATTCACCTTGCCCGCTTAGTGTACCTGCCTTAGCGATCCTATCTTAGGGATACCCCCCTAGAGTTGGAGAAGAGACAACCTGAAGCGAAGAGGAGAGGAGTGTGGTGACATTGGCCTCTCTCCTGAGAGTTGTCAACCAGCTGGTGTGTTACATTTTGGGCTTCAATACACGCATGCCATCTCGGCGGACAACATTTTTTCCTCTATATACCAAACTGTCAGCCGATAATCCAAGCTGAAGAAAATATCTCAACGAAATTGAACCCGGGTGGATGGAATGAAATCCATCTAACCTCACCAACAGACCACCATATCCTTGACAAATGTTTAAACAAACTGTTAACATTCTTGTAATTATGAGTTTAAATTTTAGATAAAAAGAAAATACCTAAATCTACATAGAGGTGTTACATGAAGGCATAACGATAAATGTTAAAATACACATATGACAAGAAAAACATCACTCAAATAGTATATTCGAGTGTTATGCCATTTTATTATATATTAATTTAATATGATCTTATTATTAAACAGTATATTTCAGTGTTATTAATAATATCATTTTATTATTAATACAGTTTGTGCGGTTGGATTTATAAATAATTTTATTAAATATGCCACAATCATATTAAAAAATTGTTTTATATTAATAAATTTGAAATTAAATATTTTGAAAAATAAAAACATTATGATTGCGAGATTTTAAAAAATTAAAATTTCAATTCATGTTTTATAATTTCACGTTTCCTTAATTTAATGATTAAATTATTATAAGTGTTTTTTAAATTTAATGATGAAATAATGGTAAAAATACTTTAATTTTTGAATTGAAAGTACATTGTTATTACTTAAAAAAATTGCAATTATATGATTATTATAATTAATTTTCTTTTAACTAAATTTAGTTTGCGATTGAAAAAGTATAAAAATAATTAAAAATGAAAATGATTTTAAAAATTAACATTTGAATTTTAGTTTTAGAAATTATTTTTCAATTATGAAACACTTAATTAATCTTAAGGTTATTCCGAAGGATTAATGGGTTATTGCGAAGGATTAATGAGATAATAAAACTTCTTGTTTTATTGACTTTAAAAAAGTTTTGATATTGTGTTTATAAAAAATATTTGAAAGAGAATAGAAGTTCTAAGGAGTTATAAAATTATTGATAAGTTAAAAAATAATGAAGCTTTGTAAAAATAAATTAATGTAATATAAGAGTTTCCATTCTTACATTTTTTGGAATTTATATTGATAAGTAAAACATGATGTTTGGAAAAAGTAGATTGCCCAACATCATCAAGTTTTGGAGTTGAGCAACGTTTTTAAAGGGTGCTACAATTAGAGGATTGATGTTCAGCCTTTATGGGTTGTTATGTTGTTGAGGAATAGAGAGAAGGTGTATGTGTTTTTGGGATGGATACCATTTAGTTAACAATCAATCACTTAGTTTTGTGGAGATGACTTGCTATTAAACAAACGCTAAACATTAAACTAATTAATTTATATTTACATTAAATTAACATAAACATTAAACTAATTAACATAAACATTAAATTAATTAATATAAACATAAAACCAATACTATTTAATAAACATACTACTTTTTTTAATCACTGTTTATCTAAAGCTTATTTAAATCTTAATCAAGATGCATTTAAGCATAACAGGATATGACGACCATGAAATGAATCCCAACTCTACACTTGTTACATTGGGGTTAAATTAAGTGCCATGAATTAATACAAACATAAAACAAATACTATTTAGTAAACATATCCATTTTTTCACTTTGGTTAATCTTGTTGATCCGCTCAAGGAAGTCCAAAATCTAAGATATTAGCACCCACAAGTAAAGTGGCTGGTGAACACCGATATGTGTAGCCAACTACTTAGTTTTGTGGAGATAGTTGATTCTTAAAGAAAAGCTAAACATTAAACTAATTAATATAAACATAAAACAAATACTATTTAATAAAGATACCATTTTTCTTAACCACCGCTTAATTTAGCTTATTTAAATCTTAATCAAGATGCATTTGAGCATAACAAGATACGACCACCATGAAATGAATCCCCATTGTACACTTGTTACACTCAGATTAATCTTGTTGATCTATTCAAGAAAGTCCAAAATCTTAGATAATATCTACACACCTATCTGTATAAATATCTAAACACCTATCATATCGATGTAATTAAGTAACTTGGTAACTTAACCAATTACAAACTAGATGGTGGCTGCGATCCCATCCTCTAGCAAGTCCAAGGCCCATCCATGTTGTTTTTTCATGACTTGTTTCAATTTCTTAGATTATATGGAAATTTCTCTTGAACTTTTTTGAGATTTTATTTGAGCATATTGTAGATATTTTGATACCTTATAAAAGGGAGATAAAAAGGTTTCCATCTTTAATTTAGCTCTTCCAAATGTACTTTTTTTTGTACTTAGAACAATATATTCTATTTTTATTAATAAAATACTAATTTTTTGTTTAAAAAAAATAAAAAATTTAAAGAATTACAAAGAAAAATAAATCAATCGGCAAACTTTTAAAGCTGAGCTCATAAACAAAGTTTTTCGAAACTTTTAAAAGCCATAGGCCAATGATGGGAGAATATATGAGGAATACGATAAGACCTGGACATATAATTGATAAAAATAATAAATATAAAATAAATTATATAATTAATAATATATATTATTGATAATGACAATATATGTAACCATTTATAAATGATCGAATATTTTAAAGGAATGCAAACCATCGATATATTATTCATAGAAAAAACAACACTGCAGTTTTGGAAATTACGATCGATAATAGATTATTCAAACTTCAAAGGCATCTACCATCAAAGACAACAACATGGTATGCACCATCATCGCATAAAAGACAGCCAAGCCACATGGGCTGTGCGATTGAAGCATTGTAGGAACAGTTGCAGTACATGATTAACACAGATTGCACTTAACTTTCATGAATGAAATAAGATCTATTGATCGATTAATATTCATTTCAGGCTGCGGATTTAATGAAATGGGAAGCGTATTCTATGAGTTTTTGTGAGTTCTGTTGATCCATTTTGAAGAGGGCGAATCCATGATCTTCCTCCTCAAACACCATAATTTCAATACTTTGGTTACCCCACAATTTCCTCATAAGCCCACAGTACTTTATTTGTTTGTCCTTTAGAATTTCACATCCTCCAATCACCATTATAAAATTCAAATTTCCATGTGTTTAAATTGTATTTTTGAATTTATAAATAAATTCAGTATCCTTGAATATCACTCAAATATCATTATGATACCTAAATTATACAATTTTCATAATTAATATATGTGATGCTAAAATTGTTTAAAGATTTCCAATTAAAATACCATAGACGAAAAATATAATTAAAAAAATTAAAAACTTAAAATATTTAAACTAAGCAATAATTAAATTAAATGTCAAATTAAAATTAAAATATGTTATATTTAAATAATGTGGATTAGTATAATATTAAGATGCCAAGTATACTGCATACTTATACTTACTTTTCAGTAACATATTATTATTATATTGTTATGTTGTTAACTGGTTTGGTTGTTCGTATGGCCAAAGTTTGCAATATTGATCTTTAGTAATAAGATGGTAAGAGCAGCCGAGCATTTGATCGGTCCAAATAGAAGACTCCCAAAAGGTCATACCTAATGTTCCTTGACTTTTGAAATTTGATGGTGACCTTCCACGTCGATACAAAGGCCTCCACCGGTCACTAGGAAAGTTCTGGGGAAGCATGGGATGATACTAAATGAATAATGAGAAGTTCATATAAAAATCAAGACCCATTAATTAGAATAATAGGTTAAGAATATAATTGGTAAGTCATGGTTTAAGAATATAAGAATATAATTGGTAATCAGTGAGTGATACTATTTATTTGAAATAATAGAGTAAGATTTAAAATTGTTTTTTTAATATGTTAAATTTTTTTTAAGAAAGTAAAAAAATAAGTTAACAATTAATATTTGAAATATATAGTAAAAGTGAAAATCTATTCATTATAAATGAAAAAGTCTTAAAATGTGATTATTTTGATTTATGGGCAAATTTTGGATTTTTTTTAACAAATCTTATATTGTATTGATCAAATCATGATTCTAAATTTATAAATAAATTCAACTTTAAAAAAAAATCAAAACATTCTATGTTTAAAATTTAAACACTATTATTTGAACTTTTAAGAATTTTTTCAAAATTAAATTTTCTTACCCTCAAGTTATACCCTCCTTAATCCCACAAGTATACGTGGGGAGAAAACCCTGGAATTTGAAGTTCTTGCCCTTAAAAGAAGATCGTTATCTTTAACCCTCAGAATTCTTTTTAGTTTTATGAATTTGTGTTTTTAGTAGTAAGTTATGAAAAGCAAGGTAACTACAAAAATTAAAGTGCGTAAAGCAAATCCTATAACTAGGAGCATATTGTCCTGCTTATAGGCGGGGTGGAGGGGGCAGTCGGCTGTTCGTCCCCATCCCGGATCGAACCCCATGCCTCAGCTTCTACGGCGCCCCCGCTTATTGGGCGCTAGATACATTGTAATTAAAAAAAAAAAAAAAAAAACTAGAAGCATATTAAAATAAATCTAGCAAAAAACACGTTGAAGTGGAAGTTAAGATTCAGACATCACAATACTTCATGGATAACCATCATTTTTTTTTCATCTTACTTCCGAGTTCATCTAATGAGTGGGGCCTTCTTTTTGCAAGGGCATAAGCTTAGTTTGTTCTAAAAAACAAGGGTAAAATCCCATTGTTGTCCTCGTCATGCTAGATCTTTTCCCAATATGCTTTTATCATTATGTTATATTATTTTCTTTGGTTGTTAATTTATATTGAGTGGTGATGTTATAAATGCATCAACTTATTATATTTTCTTTGGTTGTGCATCTATATTGAGTGCTTATCTCTTATAACTATAATGATTTATCTATCTTTTTGATGTGAAGAACACCAACTTAAATAATTTGAAAATGATGATTTAACTTTGTTGATGGGCTTTAATAAGTTGGCGAACTTGGAAATCTATGTTGGTGTTGGTGTAGTAGGATTTTACGTAACTGTTTTCTCAAACTTCTTTGCAATTAACAAACCTTCATGTACCTCGATAATCTACTTGGGAGTAACTTCAAAATGTGTAAAAGGCAAGGAAATATCTGGACCTGATTTATTTTTTGGTTGGTTTTTATTTCTTGCCTCAAACTCTTTGTAATTTAGATCCCTTTAGAATAGCTCTGCATCCTCCTTGATCTAATTACCATACACCCATTTAAGATTGATGGCTTTGAAATGGGATCATGCACTTCCAAAGATATCTCCAAAAAGAGATACTATGTGATTTTCTTGGCCATATCCTTAGTGTGCTTCAAATATGGTAGAAAGAAAGCATCTATAGTAATGGGGAAAGAAGGCTACAATTACCCTGCTCTTTGAATTGTGTTGTGGCTCCATGCAAAACAATCGAATAGGAAATCTCTTTGATCACTAGTTCTATTGTCACGTATTAAGGAAACATGTATGTATGTATGTATGGAAGTTTGTACACATGCATGTAACTGGATATTTCCTTTACTTACCAATATTTAATAGAGTCCAAGGTTTTTATACTTTCGCTTGTCAATCATGGACACTGTATGAAATGAAGTTTGATGAATATGCATAACAAGGTTACCACATATAATGAAAAATATTTTGGCACATGTCTAGACCTACATAGTATCAAATAATGGATGCAAATGGGAGGTAACTCTAGGGTACATGTAGTCATGAAGTTCAAGAAATTCCACGAAGCACATCCACAATCCATCATAGATAAGGAATGAAGAATTTTTGTCATTCAATTGGCTTGGCCTACACAACCTTTCGCAATGCACTGATGATATTGTCAGAGATGATATATTCCTAGTTGAAGAGTACCTCATATTTTGGTGCTTGGTAGATAATAAACACAGAGTGTAGTAATAAAGACTTGGTGTTATGTTCTTCATACAACTAAGAGATTAAGACAACCATGTTTTTATTTCTTCCTTCAACTTTTCTATCTAAAATATGATTAGTTTTATTCTCTTTAGAGATGTTTATTCATTCCACCACCCTCTTACCATTTCGTGCATCTCATGTTTGGTTACAAATGGATCAACTGATTGATTATAAATATTCAGTTTGGGAGGAGGTAGTTATAAATATTTTGAATGATGTGAGGATTAAATAAACCTACCACATATACTTGAAATGATTTTATATTCTTTTGTTTGATGTATGCTTACACAAATATGCACTTAATCACACCAGACCCTAGTTGTTTCCTCATAAATACATGATATTTTCGCATTGTAGTATGTGTCTAGATTTGCATCGTTAAGTTTCGCTTGATTAATTTTACCATTTAGATCTATTTGGATCTTGGTTTGGTTATTGACATCATTTGAGGATTCCTTAGCATCTCCTTAGTGTTGTAAAATTGAGAGTTATCCTTTAAGGGAGAGAGCTTTAAATTGAGATTTTTATCACCACTTATTTGTGTGAATTGAGGAGGTTCAAAATATTACATCATGAAATTGGTTACTCCATAGAGAAAGAAAACTCTTGAGCAATTTTACCATCAATCTAATAGAATATAAGATGATATTATATTATCCCATTTCAAGTGATTTCATGGGATCAACCATCAACATCATGGAGGATAAATCATATTTCATCATTCCTCGTCCCTTTATTTCTTCCATCTTCCATGTGTTGTTTACTATGATTGTGTGGAAAAGGGCATTCAATATTCCTTTGTCTCTCCTCATCACCTAGTCAATACATGAATCTACCACATCAATTTCTAATAGAGGGAATAACAAACTTGTTATCTCTTTCACCCTAGAAAATATGTGCATCTTTACGGCAACTTAATAAAGAAGATCAATATGCCTCCAAGCATATAAGACATAATTTCAAGAATCTATTGCATGCATTCGAATATTGGTGTAAAGAGAAGTTGTAGTGCATCTTATATCAAGGGTATATGTTTGTTTTGTATTCTCTTCCAGTTGGGAATCTTGGGAAAAATAAAGCCTAATGAAATGGAATATTACAATCCATATGTGTTAAGCCCTAAATATAGGCACATTCCCCCCTATATTGTGGTTCATTACATTAGTTTTGATGTCGAATTTGGTACATTAGTGGGAATTGTCATTAGTATGGTTATATTAGTTATATCGGCTTGGGTCAGTTAGTTGGGATTGTAACCCTTAGTATCCTATATATAGGAAGGAAACCTTTCATTCGGAGTATATCGTCTTGTCTTGTCTTGTGTACTTAGTACATTGTATAAGGAGGTTTCCCCCTCTAAGAGGCTTGTTATTCAACTATTTTCTTCAATAAATTCATGAATTACTCTCTCTGATCTATTTATGCTCATTTCATACTCTTTTTGGGAATTTGTTGCATAACATTTGGTATCAGAGCCCTTTCCTCGAGAATGGTTTCTACAAAACAAGTTATCTTGGAATTTTTCGCTATAAAATGTTTTCTACAAGGGTTCAGGGAGTGATACTTAAAACCCATCGCAAAAAAATGCCGAGCTAACTGTGGTCCAAGTTTTAGATCCTGAAACATTAAATGTTCGGATATATTCTCTCCAGAAGATAGGGTTTCTGACTAGTCCAAAAACTAGTCCAAAACAGGTGTTCTGAGCAAAAGGGTCATACCTGGGGCATTAAAGATCCAAATTGAGTGATACCTATTCCATATGACATAATACAGACCACAATATCTATGGTAGGATTTTCAACCTCAGATACAAAAATTGGACACGTGGCATACTGTACAAGTTCGCTATTTTGGAAATACCAAAAATAAGAAGTGTTGGGAGATTCACAATAAATTCTTATTGGTAAATCCAAATTAGGTCATATCTATGGAATTGGAATAAGGATGAATCAAGATACAATAGAACAAATTTTCAGATCGAGAGGAGCATAAATTTAAAATTTACATCAGTTTCAAGTCGGCCTTAAAACAATATTCCAATCAAGGTTTGAAAAGGTACACCACTTTTAATTTTGATTAACTTTGAGTAGAGGGATCTAATTGTGGTGACATCCAAGGTGTGATATATATTTATATTGCTCAAAATACCAGCAAAATGAAGTCTAAAGATTCACACTCCATCCAAACTACCAGGGATCCATCCTCGATGTATGATGAAAGGGAACACCTCTCTTTTCGAGTGTCCCAGTTCGAAGATATGATTAAACGATCTGTGAAAAAAGACTTGGATAATTTAGAGGAGAAGTTGAATAAAATAGAGGAAAATATGAAAGGTTCAATGAGAACAACTGGTTTACTCTAATTAGAGGAGAAGTTGATGGGCAATATGACAAATATTGTTAATCTCATACAAAATTCAAGGGATACTCTCCCTACAGGTGATGATGTGTTCCAAGATACTCAGAGGGATAAAGATAATTCTCATGTTGAGAAACCTGCCATGAATAAGAATACTCCAAGAGGAAATTATTCTGGTAATGGAAGTCATTAGGGATGGTCACCAAGGGGTACCCAACTTCCCAAGATTAACATGAGAAAGTTTGATGGAAATGATATAATAACATGGATATTTCAAATGGAGCAATTCTTTGATCTACATCAGGTTCCAGCATTGTAAAAGGTAACTATTGCATCATTATATTTAGAACGTGATCAATTTGTATGGTACCAATGGCTTTGTGACCATAATAAGAACTCTATTATATATTGGTCTATATTTAATGAAGAATTGATTGCACATTATGGGGATATTAATAGAAATACCTTATTTATCCAGTTAATAAATCTCAAGAAAAAAGGTCGAGTTGCACAGCACATCAAACAATTTCATAAGCTAAGTCTTAGAGTGAAGAAAATTTCAGAATATAATCTGTTGGATCTCTTTATTGGAACCTTGAAGGATAACATTCAGCATGAGGTGTGTCTCTTTGAACCACCATCCTTGTAGAAGGAATTCATGATGGAAATGAAGGTTGAAAGTAAAAAAAAGACAATGGCTACTAGAAAGAGCATGTAATGTCTCTTCTTAAGAATTTGATTAAAATGGCAAATTTTTCACTTTTTCCCCTAGTTTGACCTTTGACTAGTTTTGATGTCTAGGTCTCCAATTTGCTCCAAATGCTCCCAAATATTATGAGAAGTTATATGAATTATATTAGGACTTGAATATGATGTTCAGGGATGATATATGACCTTTATATTACTTCTTAAAATCCTCTTTGACTAGTAGGGAGTTTGACTAGCAATTCCTCTTTGAGTAGTATTGGTCTCTTGGTCTCCAAATGACCCCAAATGATTGTATAATGGGTCTGAAGGTATTTGATAGGTATTAATACATATAAAAGAGGCTCATGGATACTTAAAAAAACTTAAAACACTTCTGCACATTCATTTACAATCTGGACAAAGTAGGGAATATTACTAGTAATTTCAAGCTTCAAACCCCCAATGGTAAATGGCTCTAAATATCTCGAAATGATCTCAAATTGTACTAGTAGGTGTATGAATGATGTTAATACATAAAAATGGTGTTTAGAGGTGTCATTTAACCATCAAATAACTTCTGCAACTCACTTTGGAAATCTAATCAATGTATGGAGTTTTACTAGTAAAATTGTGGTTCAAATCCCCTAGGGGTAGATGATGAAAATGACTTTCCAGATGCACTCAATCCAACTCAAAATTATGAATCAAATCAAGGGACATGAAAAGGACATCAAGATGAACTCATATGCATCACCATTCAAATTTTAATGTCTGTTATAACTCCCTTAATGCAAGAAGACTAGTTTCGACCTTGGGGGAAATAACATTAAATCTTCTTCAAATGAAATAAAAATGAGCAAGATGGATCCAAATGCTTAAGTGATGAACATGAAACTTTTAATACTCATCAATAGAATTCCATACATCATAGACATATCAGAGAAACATTCTTCCATTCGAAATTATCATCAATACATTGGCATATATCATTCTAGTGGGGGAATGGTCACTCACGGGGGCTTCACTCAAGAAACCGCTATCATAGCACGTTCGTTCATGGAATATGAAACAATACCCCTAATTTCACTAAATATTGGAAAATACCTTCCAAAATCATTTTTTTTACCCCCTCCCAATATGCCTTCCCAATTTAAAAAAACCCATATTTTCACTAGATATTGTATGTATCAATTTTTTCATTAACATTTTTTATACCCCTTTATATTTATACCTAGTATATTGATATGATACCCCTCTTATGACCCCACATGCATTCTACAATTCACCTTGCTTCTTTCGATGTATATTGTGGATGCACATTACTTCACCCACAATGCAATTACTCAACCACATATCATGATGATTTGCAACATCTAATGGTCTAATGAAGATATAGGAGATCAATTTTTGTATGTCACTAGAGCCAATGCACATAGTATAACATTTAGATTGCATGTTGCAGTTCCCCAATCACTGACTAAGCCTGTTGCGGGTTAGGTATCCAAGCCCTAAGAGCCTGTAATAAGTTTTAGGAGGTTGACTAAACCTCCCAAGACCTGTAATAGGCACAAGTGGTTGGGTATTCAAACTCCCAAGGCCTATCGAGGGCCTATAACAGGCCCTGGAGGCTTAGAGCTTCCCAAAGATATTGGTAAGAACTGGCTGAATGCTATTGGTAACAATTTGCTGTCAATGACCACTGTCTCTCGACTATGATCGACTGGAAACCCACTTCACCATGAAAACCCCTGGCCTCAAGCATGCCTCAAGGCGTGATTTCCCTACGTACTGGTAAGCCCGAGACTTGCCTCAACCCAATTTCTCATCCGACCGTGATCCCGCCATCTCCATTTGGCAGATATTTGTCAGCTCGTCCATATAAAAAGGACCCCAAAGTATTTTTGTATTGTTACATTAAATAGAAAAACCCTTTTCCCCTTAATATATAAGCAATATAATTTTTAGGTTTTCATGAATATTTAATACTGCGATATGAATGGACGTGGTATTATATTTCCTTCTAGTGAAGCCCCCGTGTGGTCACTGTTTGCTCAATAATCATCAATTTTACATACAACCACTTGATATTTTGACCTGAAACTTTCTGGAGATGAATAACAGAGAATTTACTTCATATTATAAAAGAAATGGGGCACTAGAATCTCCCCCAAAGAGTACAATAGCTCACAAAAAATGCTCTCCCTCAAGGAACAAGAATATGCAATGAAAACTGGAAATGGTTGAAGGAATTAGCTACAATAGAAAAAACCATGATCTTCCCTGTAGCTTACACCTGCAACAAATGAATCCATTAAAGCTCCAAATGAAAGGTCAGAATGTCCTTTCCAATTACCAACTTGGATGGGAATATTTCACCCTCGAAATTGGCTAAGGCAAGAAACTAGTCATACACTAGCTCTCCCTCTTCACAAATTCAATTACAAATTCTAAAAATGATCAAAAGCTCACATTATTCTTTGTTTATGACTTCTATAAACTTCTAATGTCCTCTATGGGTCGAATTCCTTCCAATAGATTCATGCCAACTCAATTTGGGAAGAGATTCCCAAGTATGCCACCTGTCCTTCCAATTCTAGCCCTCTCCTTCTCCCAATTCGAATTGGTGTCTCTTGGGATACCCTAACTCACTTGAGCACCCTTTTGGAGGCTATTTTTAGGCCCGAAATGTCATAAATGTCATATGTCATCGCTCATGTCTGATTTGTGTCATAAGTGTCATAGCATCTTCATCATTGTTGTCATAGAGCCAGGGAATCTAGCCCAAGTGTCTCACTAGCTCCAAATTGGCTCTTCCTCTTCCATGGGAGTTATTCTTCCACTACAATTCGACCTTAAATGACTCATTCCAAGTATATTGACCTTCTAACTCATGCCAAGAACATTTGGCTTCTTATGGATTCGAAATGGCAAGAGTAAGATTCCATGTGGCATGGCAAATCTAGTTTGTGTGGGTCCCACATCCTCCATGTGTCTTCATGATCAATTGCCACTTTGATTTTCTCTTCTGTTTATTTATTTAGATCCTTTATTAAATATTTATTCCATTCTAATGTGAAAACATAATTTATTATCCTCCTTATGTCAAATCCCAAAGCTTCCACCCTCAACCTAGGAAACTAGTAATTTTCCTCCTGGGCAATATTTTGACCCTTAACATCAATTTGACAAACTCTAATGAATATGGTCATTTGGATTAGGCACTTGTGACCCAATGCCAAATTTGGGACATGAAAAATCCTCCCTTCCCAATATTGCTTGTCATCAATCAATTTCAAACATGGGTGTTGAAGAACCTGCTTTATATATAATTCTTTGAAGTTGCCACTGAGTTGCCCAACTTTGAGTCTTCAAGATTCTATGAAGATTCTAGAGAGGAACCACCATGCTTGTTGCTGCAATAATTTGATGAAATCACTTTATTAAGTGGGAAATCCATCTCCCATACTTCTTGTTTCCCCCAAAAAAATTGAAACCAATGAAACAAAAATTATTCCAGGGTCCCATTGGTTGTATTGCACCCCAACAATTAAGAGTGCTCTCCAACCCATACCATCAAATAAGAGGATTCCTGGATCCCATTGTCTTGTATGCATTCTTCTAAACATCATGAGTACAAAATATATATCATCAAAGTACATAACAACATAATGAAAATGTACATCAAGAAGATGCTTCATCAAAGAGTCATGAAAGTGCTTATACCTCCAAGCAAGTAGACCACCATTTTCCAAGTGCATACAATTAGCAAGTAACCAATCAAATCTTCTCCAATGACATAGGTGAGGATCCCATGTCCTATAATGTTGCTCCAAAAGGATGTGATATGAATCAAAATATCCATCCATGTATTCTTTCATCCAAGAAGTGAATGAAGAATCTCCACTAAAATCTGAACCAAATAATGAGCAGGAAAAAACAAGGAGACTTCAAATGACTCAAAGAAGTCTCACCCATACATCCATGAATGTGAGAATCATAAAGATATAACAAAGTATGTGGCTTTCAACAAAAATTTTCTCCAATCATATATCTATTCACCCAAGTGTTGGATGAAGTTCCTCCAACATCAAATGAACCAAGTGTTGAGCAAGAAAAACCATGAGTCTTCAAGTGACTCAAATGTATATCATAGGTGCATCCATGTCGATGTGCATAATAATAAAGTGACAAATGATGCTGCTGCAAATGCGAATAAGAATGTGCTCCAACCATGTCATCATAAAAGGTAAATCTAGGAGTTCCATACTCCTCACGTGGCACCACAAAAAAGAACCATTTCACCCATACTTCATTGAGACTAATGCTGCAAAACATGGAATTGTAGGATGTAGGAGAATGAACTAACTCACCCAAATGATCAAAAAGTGCAAAAGTTTCATCATGGGAAGGATCCATATGGGTAGTATCATGCAACTCCTTCAAAAGTGTGAAACCTTTGTCATAGATTGGTTCCAATGTAGAGGAATCATGCTCTTCTTTAAAAATTGCATAACCTTCATCAAGAGACAATTCAAGTTCCTCTTCCACCACATCAAGTGTTTGTATCTCTTCAAGTTCATCTTCAAAAACACCAATCACATTCAAATTTCCACATTTCTCATGATTCACCATGTCATGAGAGTCCTCCAAACAATCTACCATTTGACAATCTGAAACATAGGAGAAAAAACAAGTATCTTGCAACTTTTCAAGAAGTTGCTCATTTTGAATTGTGAGCTTATGATTATCCTAATTATTCTTCAAGTATGCATCATGTAACAATTCATTGATAGCAAACAAATGGTTTCTATCAAAAAGAAAAGACATGAAATTACCTTTGATGTGGCACATTTCTCTTTGAATCTTCTCCATGTCTTTGAGGAAGGATGTTTTCTCCAATTAAGTAGCTCTTCAACAAGAATTTGACACCAATTCTTGAGTGTCATGGAGAATGCTGAGGGACTCTTGGACCTTATTTTCATTCATATTTAAGGACCCCTCAAGAAAATGAAGTTCTTGCAAATGAACCTTCTCATCTTCTTCCTTCTTACTTGGACCAACTTCATGAAGCTCAAGTGGTGATGGGGAAGTTAATCTTGTTTCTTCTTCAACTGCTACAAGGTATTCATTTTCATGCTTAAGGGAATTTGGTCTTCCAGCAATACTATCAAAAGTGATCTCTATGCCACCAACATCGAGGTGTGAGCACCCATCAGTAGGCACTCCTTCATAGTTCAATCATCCATCAGTAGATGCTCCTTGATTCATGTCCAAGGTAGAATGTGTCTCAAATTGATCTTCAATATTTTCAGTAGGATCTTCTTCATGCTCTTGTGATGTCTCTTCCTTTTGCTCCTTCAAGCAAGCTGATGCATTTTTCCCCTTATTTTTCTTAGGTTTAATATCTTTGGAATCTCGTTTTGAAGAAAATCCAAAAACTCTCCTCAAGTAGGACATACATGCCTTCGCTGAAGCTTCAAATATTTCATTGATCTTTTCACTCACACAAATATGATACTCACTCCAATTTCTTTTACAATAAGGGCATAAAACTTTCTTCACTAACTCCACATATTCATTGTTGGGTCTATTTTCAAATAGAATATCAGCATAGTCTTCAAAAGACATGGCATTTTGTAGATCTTCCTTCAAAGCAAGATATGCTTGATATCTTTGATATTGTTGGGGCAAGGTTTTATATGTCACTCTCCATCTTTGTAACTCGTTCATATAATCATCCTTTGATGGTGTGTCATACTCATATTTATCATACATATGGTCATAATAATAATATTCATTCTTCCTAAAATTGTAAGAAGTGTTGCATGATGGCACCTCTTCCTCAACCCATTCACATTCTGCTTCATATTGTTCATAAGCATCTGCATATTCCTCATAAGAATTGTAGTCATAGGATTCATCATAATAGTAAGACATGGATTCAACTTATTCTTCAACGTATGATATTAAATCACAGGTGCAAGGACCGTGCTATGATACCACTATAATGTCCCTTCTTAAGAATTATTAAAAATTTGGTAAATTTTTCACTTTTTTTCCTAGTTCGAATTTTGACTAGTTTTGATGTATAGGTCTCCAATTTTCTCCAAATGCTTCCAAATATTCTAATAAGGTATATTAATGATATTGGGACTTGAATATGATGTTCAGGGATTATATATGACCTTTATATTACTTTTGCAAATCCTCTTTTATATCTGTCCAAAGTAGGGAGTTTGACTAGCAATTCCTCTTTGACTAGTATTAGTCTCTTGGTCTCCATATGACCCCAAATGATTGTATAATGATTCTGAAGGTATTTGAGAGGTATTAATACATATAAGAAAGGGTCATGTATACTTAAAAACCCTTAAAAAACTTCTGCACATTCATTAACAATCTAGACAAAGTAGGGAAGATTACTAGTAATTTCAAGCTTCAAACCCCCAATGGTAGATGGCTCTAAATAGCTCCAAATGATCTCAAATTGTACCAGTAGGTGTATGAATGATGTTAATACATAAAAATGGTGTTTATAGGTGTCTTTTAACCAGAAAATGACTTCTTCAACTCACTTTGGAAATCTGATCAATGTATGGAATTTTACTAGTAAAATTGTGGTTCAAATCCCCTAGGGGTAGATGATGAAAATGAATTTCCAAATGCACTCAATCCAACTCGAAATTCTGAATGGAATAAGGGTAAATATAAAGGACATAAAAAATAACTCATATGCATCACCATTCAACTTTTAATGTCTGCTATAACTCACTTAAATCAGATGCAAGAAAGCTAGTTTCGACCTTAGGGGAAATAACATTAAATCTTCTTCAAATGAAATAAAACTGAGCAAGATGGCTCCAAATGCTTAAGTTCTGAACATGAAACTTGTAATTCACATCAATGGAATTCCATACATCATAAATATATCAGAGAAACATTCTTCCATTTGAAATTATCATCAATACATTGGCATACATCAATCTAGTGGGGGAATGGTCACTACTTGCTCAATAATCATCAATTTTACATCCAACCACTTGATATTTCGACCTGAAACTTTCTGGAGATGAAGAAAAGAGTATTTAATTCATATTATAAAATAAATGGGGCATTATAAGCTCCCCAAAAGAGTACAATAGCTCACCAAAAATGCCCTCCCTCAAGGATCAAGAATATGCAATGAAAATTGGAAATGGTTGAAGGAATGAGACGCAATAGAAGAAACCATGATCTCCCCTATATATTACACCTGCAAAAAATGACTCCATTACAGCTCCAAACGAAAGGTTTGAATGGCCTTTAAAATTACCAACGTGGATGGGAATCTTTCACCCTCAAAATTGGCTAAGGCAAGAAACTAGTCATCCACTAGATCTCCCTCTTCACAAATGCAATTGCAAATTCTAAAAATGATCAAAATCTCCCATTATTCTTTGTTCATGACTTTTATAAACTTATAATGTCCTCCATGGTTCAAATTTCTTCCAAGAGATTCATGCCAACTCAATTTGGGAAAAGATTCCCAAGTATGCCACTTGTCCTTCCAATTCTAGCCCTCTCCTTCTCCAAATTTGAATTGGTGTCTCTTTGGCTGCCCTAACTCACTTAAGCGCCCAATTGGAGGCTATTTTTAGCCCTGAAATGTCATAAATTTCATATGTCATCCCTCATGTCTGATTTGTGTCATACGTGTCATAGCATCTTCGTCATTATTGTCATAGAGCTAGGGAATCTAACCCAAGTGTCTCACTAGGTCCAAATTGCCTCTTCCTCTTCCATGGGAGTTATTCTTCCACTCCAATTCAACTTTAAATGACTCATTCCAAGTATTTTACCTTCTAACTCACCACAAGAACATTTTGCTTCTTATGGATTCAAAATGGCAAGAGTAGGATGCCATGTGGCGTGGCAAATCTAGCTTGTGTGGGTCCCACATCCTCCATGTGTCTTCATGATCAATTGACACTTTGATTTTCTCTTGTATTTATTTATTTAGATCCTTTATTAAATATTTATGCCATTCTAATGTGCAAACATAATTTATTATCCTCCTTATGTCAAATCCCAAAGCTTCCACCCTCAACCTAGGAAACTAGTAATTTTCCTCCTAGGCAATATTTTGACCCTTAGCATCAATTTGAAAAACTCTCATGAATATGGTCATTGGGATTAGGCCCTTGTGACCCAATGCCAAATTTGGAACATGACAGAGCACCTCCAACACATACCGAGAGAATACTATTAATTATTCTAACCCACCTCAAAGGTTGACACCTCAACAAATAGAGGAAAGAAGAGCAAAATGCCCATTCTTTAATTGTGACAGCAAGTATAATAAGGGAAATACGTGTGGTGAGAAGAAGTTATTTTACATAGAGTGTGAAGAGGAAGAGCCAAAAGTACAAGAACCATATCTAGATGAAGAAATAGAAAATACTACTTCAAAAGAGATTACTCCCACCATATCAGGTCATGCATTGGCTGGAATTAGCACTCCTCAAACCCTCCAGATCGAAGGATTTATCAAAAAGAAAAAGGTAACAGTGTTGATTAATTCTGGTAGTACTCATAATTTCATTCAATATAAATTAGAAAAATCTCTCAATTGCTTTGGATATCTAGCACCATTATTTCAAGTAATGATTGCAGATGGAGGAACTATTAACTGCTCAGGGAAATGCCATAATATAAATCTTACTATGGGGGAATATGTATTGAATAGTCCAATGATTTCTATTTCAATGGGTGGTGTTGATGTTGTCTTAGGAGTTCAATGGTTACAATCCTTGGGAATTGTGGCTTTTAATTTTCAGAAGATTTTCATGAAATATTTATGGTAAGGAAAGGAATATGAATTACATGGTATCACAAGGAAACCAAGCAAGGTGATAAGCTCTAATGGTATGGAAAAATTGATGAAAAAGAGACATCAAGGTGTAATTGCACAATTATGCTCATTAGATGTTAAAACATCTAAGCTTCCTATTTTTCTAGATCTCCAAAGGGTCATTAATAAGCATTCCATTGTATTTGAAGATATTCTGAAAGGTATTCCACCTGTCTGAGATTTTGATCATGCTATTCGCTTAATACCAGGAAGTGTTCCTCATAACATCAAACCTTACAGATACCCCTATGGAAAAAAGAGTGAAATTGAGCGTATGGTTGAAGAAATGTTAGAGGATGGCATAATTAGGCCTAGCCAAAGTTCTTACTCTACACTAGTGGTAATGGTACACAAGCCATATGGATCATGGCGTATGTGTCCATATTATAGAGAGCTCAACAAGATCACCATTAAAGATAAGTTTCCCATTCCTGTCATTGATGAATTGCTATATAAATTAAATGTAGCAATTGTGTTCACAAAGTTCGATCTTCATTCTGGTCATCATCAAATTAGAATGAAAGATGAAGACATCCCAAAAATAAAATTCAGAACTCATGAAGGTCATTATGAATTTCTAGTCATGCCATTTGATCTCACAAATGCAACTTCCACATTTCAAGGTTTGATGAATTCCATTTTCAATCCTTTTCTTAGAAAATTTGTGCTAGTATTGTTTGATGATAAACTAATCTATAGCAAGTCCTGGGAAGAACATGTTCAACATGTTGACAAGGTACTACAACTAATACAGAAGAAACAACTATATGCAAAACCTTCCAAATGTTTCTTTGGGGTGAAGGAGGTAGAGTATTTGGGTCATATTGTATCTCATGAAAGTGTCAAGGTATACCCTAACAAAATTAAATCCATGATAGACTAGTCGATTCCCAAAAACTTGAAGAATATTCGAGCATTCTAAGGTCTGACAGCGTACTGCCGCAACATTGTTCGAAATTATGGAAGAATAAAAATGCCTCTAAAAATATTATTGAATAAAGATGCATTTTCTTGGACTCCAGAGGAAACTCAAGCTTTTGAACAACTTAAACAAGCAATGTGCATAGCTCCTGTATTGGCCACAATAGACTTCACAAAAACCTTTATTATGGAATGTGATGCTTTAGGGAATGGCATTGGCGTTGTTCTAATGCAAGAAGGACACCAACTTGCCTTCACAAGTCATCTTATCAAGGGAAGGAACTTACAAAAGCCCATTTATGATAAGGAAATGTTGGAAAAACTACACGCTCTTGAGAAATGATGTCCTTACCTAATAGGTAGGCACTTCAAGGTCAAAACAAGTAATGATAGTCTTAAATACTTCTTGGAACAGAGACTATCTTCAAAAGAGAAACAAAAGTGGGTAACCAAGATGTTGGGATACGACTTTGAAATCATCTATAGAAAGGGGAAACATAATTTGGTGGTAGATGCACTCTCCAGAAAATATGAAGATCTTGGGGAATTACTTTGTTCTATTTCCATTCTACAACCAGATTTGGTAGTACCAGCAATGGAAGAATGGAAAAAATACCTATCTGTGTGGATGCTCATTCAAAAGCTACAAAATTATCCCAGTGTATTAGATAATTTTGTGTGGAAAAATGATTCACTATGGTATAATGATCGCTTGTATTAGTATGCAAAAAATCCCAACTCAAATAGAAGGTCCTTTCATAATTAAACACCTCTCCTATAGGTGGGCACTCAGTATTCCTGAAAACTTACTACAGGGTAAAGAAGGAATTTTTTTGGGAAGGTCTTAAATCTGATGTTCAAAGGTTTGTGGCTGAATGCTGGTTTTCCAATGGAGTAAGGGTGAAAGAGTTAAGACCCCAGGACTTCTACAACCATTAGACATACCTTTCCAACAATGGGAGGAAGTCGCCATGGATTTTATCATAGGTATACCCAAGTCTGATGTAAAGAATGTTATTATGGTGGTTGTTGATAGACTCATGAAGTATGAACACTTTTGTGCACTCTCTCACCCTTTTAATGCAAGTACAGTAGCTGCATCCTTTATGGAAACTGTCCAGAAGATACATGGAAATACAAATATTATTGTAAGTGATAGAGATCCAATTTTCACTGAAAAATTTTGGACTGAACTATTTTCTTGTTTGGGTACTCAATTGGCTCACAGTTCATCTTATCACCCTCAATTTGATGGGAAAAATGAGATAGTGAACAAGTGTTTGCAAGGATATCTTCATTGCTTTGCATCTGATAAACAAACACAGTGGGTGAAATGGATGTCTTTGGCAGAATGGTGGTACAATTCTTCCTTCCATACATCATAAAAAATGTCTCCATGTATGGCACTTTATGTGTACTAGCCTCCATCTATCACATCTCCCTTAAAACAAAAATCTAAAGTTCAAGCCATGGAAAATCACATAGAGAACCAACAAGAATTTCTCCAGATACTTAAGGAAAACCTGACTATGTCAAAAAACAAGATGAAACAACAAGAGGATCAACATCACAGTGAAATGAGTTTTGAAGAAGGGAATTGGGTATTTCTCAGGCTATGACCTTACAAGCATATGTATCTCAAGAAACTATATAAGGACAATAAATTAGCACCCAAGTATTATGGTCCTTATAAAGTGTTGCAGAATATTGGTAGTATGTCTTACAAATTGGAGCTCCCTTCATCTTCAAGAGTACATCCAATTTTCCATGTTTCTCTCTTAAAGAAGGTAATAGGAGACAAGATCTCAATTCAAACAATATTTATGGAGCTTGATGAAGAAGTAAAAGTCATATTCAAACCCGAACAAATCACTAAAACAAAGACTAAATGGATACGAAATCGGGCTATTATTGAGTACCTCATAAAGTGGAAGAACTTACCAGTTGAAGATTCGACATGGGAAGATGATTCCTTTATACAAAGGCATCCACAACTAATCAAGTTTTGAGGACAACACTTTTCTAAAGGGGAGGAGCATGTTAAGCCCTAAATATGGGCACATTTCCTCCTATATTTTGGTTCATCACATTAGTTTCGATGTCAGATTTGGTCCATTAGTGGTAATTGTCATTAGTATGGTTATATTAGTTATGTCGGCTTGGGTCAGTTACTTGAGATTGTACCCCTTAGTCTCTTATATATATGAAGGAGACCTTTCATTTGGAGTATCTCGTCTTGTCTTGTATTGTGTACTTAGTACATTGTATAAGGAGGTTTCCCCCTCAAAGAGGCTTGTTATTCAGCTATTTTCTTCAATAAATTTTTGGAGTACTCTCTCTGATCTATTTCTTCTCTTTCCATACTCTTTTTGGGAATTTTTTTAATAGCAACATGGATCCATATCGACGTTGTGAAAGGTTGAGAATTTACATCATTAGATGGGGTTAGTTTCATTTTTTTTATTGGTAAATCAATGAATAATTATTTTAGGATATTCTTTTTCCATGAATTACAACTTATGTATCTTAGATTTATGTATTTTCATTGTCCTCACAATCATCATCATAAATAAGGCATTAGGAGACTATAGAAATGTAGTAATGGGACTTGGTATGATACTAGCCAAAGAAAATGAGGGAAAAGTATGTGATTATTTGTTTAATTCAAACATGTAAGTTTTTTTTTTGTTAGGACTTAAATGTTATTAAACTGATAGAATTACCAAATCCCTGTTAGATCCAAAGATGTATGAATTTCACATGGCCACCCCTAGAGAATGTCCTCCCTTCTTGGACAGAAGGAAGAAGTATCACAAATAGGTTGCAGAGATAAGGGTTTTTAGTTTTCATAGGGTTCTAAAGACAAGGGATTGCCATGTGCTATAGATATCTTATATATTTGTGGGGTCCATTAATATTACTTGGCCCAATATCTCAAGTAACTAACTAAGGAGACTCAATCGTTCCCTTATCCTTACTACTTGACTACCCAAGTATGTGAGAGTATCTCCTCGAGTGTTATTCTCAGTGCCACTATAGAACATGGGGTCTTCACTCAATGAAATTATCCCATAGAACCTTCGTTCATGGAATAATACCCCTAATTTCAATAGATATTGACAAAATACCTACTGAAATCCTTTTGTTGGTCCCCCCTCCCAATACATATTTCCAATTAAAAAATCCATATTTTTACGAGATATTCTATATTTTTACTAGATACCGCTTTTTATACCCCTCGATACCTATACAACTCCCATACCCTACTTTGTGCTCCCCAATACCTACAATATATTGACCTTATTTTTCACAATTAAAAAAAATCCTTTATGAATGAACGTGATAAGATATTGGTCAACAATGTGATACATCTGTGCTATAGAATCAAGATGGCCATAGGCTATTTAAGTGACATATAGGATTTCCAATATGATCGAGGGTACGTGGAAAATATTCCATGTGCAGGTGTTGTTTGATGCGGTACTATTCAAAGGGGTACCGACAAGAGTTACAATAGTGTCCAACAATTCCACCAAATGAAGGAACAATATGACTAAGTAACAACTATAACCAGTTTTGTATCACACGCAAGCTGCAAGTTTATTCATTGAATGACATATATCTGTGGTTATTTTAAGATTCGAGAACACATCTCTAACCTAAAACAAATCTATCAATTATTAGAGGTATGTTTACTTAGGATCATGAATCTAATACCACTTGTGGTGTTGATATTTACCCCTAAAAATTGAGAATCACATAGAATATAACATGATTAGCATACAATAAAGTAGAAATAAGAAACATAGAACCATAAATATGAGACAATAATAGTAGAATATGTTAAGAAAAGAGCTTCAATATATGGGAACAATGTTCACGATCCTCTTATGGTAGGGAGACCATTCACTTGAGAAGATATCCATTACAATATGTTTGAAAAACACTTCATAGCATTGCATCTCTTTAAATGGGCTTTAAATATCCAAAACCCTAACTACTTGACATGGTCAAAATACAACTTCCTAATGGGTCTTAATTAATAAAGAGACCATTTTTACATTGATTATTGAACACAAATTTACCATGCCTTATTAAAAACTTATGTTGTTATACAATGTGCGCGCATATTTCTTGTCAAACTATTTTTGAAAGGGTTTTCAAAGAAGATATTTTTTGCAAAAAGAGGTTTTTACAAGGTATGTTTCTTTTTTCTTTTTTTTTCCAAATGGCATATTGAAGGAGTTTTTTTGTAAGGCATTTTTGTAAATAAGTCTTCTTCTGAGGCATTTTTGTAAAGGATTTTTTTCTCTAAGGCATTTTTGCAAGGAGTTTTTTCAAAATATTTTTTTTTTTAGACATGTTTGCAAAGTGGTATATGCAAAGAATGTTTCTTTCCAAGGAGATTCTTTCCAAGGAAGTTCTTTCCAAGGGTTGTATTTAAAGAGTGTTTATTCCAAAGTATTTTTGCAAAGAAAATGTATTTCTCCTTCTCATTTATTTGAAAGGGATTTTTTCAAATAATTGTTTTGGTAAGGTAATTTACAAAGGGTTTTTTTCCAAGGTAGTTTTGCACTTCTTATTTCTTTGAAAGGGGTTTTTTCAAATAGTTGTTTTGCTAAAGTATTTTGCAAAGGGTTTTTTTCCAAGGTAGTTTTGCACTTCTTGTTTATTTGAAATGGGTTTTTTCAAATAGTTGTTTTGCTAAGGTATTTTGGAAAGGGTTTTTTTCCAAGGTAGTTTTACACTTCTTATTTCTTTGAAATGGGTTTTTTCAAAGAGTTGTTTACTCAAAGTATTTTTGCAAATGAGTTATTTCTTTACAAGGTTTTTTTCTAAGATATTTTTACAAATAAATTTTTTTCCAAAGTATTTTTTCATAGCGGCTTTTTTCCTACATATTTTTTCAAATATATTTTTTTTCTAGTGGTTTTTACAAAGAAGATTTATTTACAAGGTGTTCTTATTATTTTCCAATGGGTTTTTTCAAAGGTGATTTATTGTCAAGGAGTTCTTATTTCTTTCCAAGAAGGTTTTTTTCAAAGAAGATTTCTGTTCAAAGAGTTTTTTCAAAGGAAATTTAATTCCAAAGAGATCTTTTTCAAAAGACTCTTACAAAATTTTTATAAGGTGAAGTAAATTTCAGTTCATGTTTTTATAAATTTCGTAAATGTTTTTAAATCTTAATTTATTTATTTTTACTATAAGGTGATGATTCTTTAATTTATCATCTACAGATTAAACAAGCATGGGCAATAAGAGAAAACGTAAAAAAAAAGGTGATCGTAAACGTGAAGATGATGCTAATAGAGAAAAACAAAAACTCAAATATAATGTCAAAAAACAAAGCGTTGACGAAACGGAAGAGAGAATTATTGAAGATATGAATATAGATTTACATGATAATGTTGAGGAAATGGAAATTGAAAATAGAGTACAAGAAGAACAAATTGAAGTTGAAGAGACCATTGTTAAAGATGTAAATAGTGATTTCCATGCTAATGTCGATGAAGTCAATATTGAAGATCAAGTTCAAGATCCAGAAATTGGACGTGGTATGTATATATTATATATTTTCCAAATTCATTTTTTTATAATGAATTGTATTTTTGGATATATGTTAAATTAAATTTAACTTGATGTATAAGTACTTTCACCATTGATGATGAAATGTTAAAAGACATTGATTGCGACAAATATGGAGAAAGACTACCAATACATGTTGCACGATATCGTGCTACAAAATTTTATGATGAAGTTCTCAAGGATTACTCAATAGCAGGACAAGCACAAATTTTGAGATGTTTATTAGTTTCCAAGAAGTTAGAATGTGCTACATCATTATTGGGTATTCACAAGGTTACAAAAGAGTCAAAATTGAAAAAAAATGTGATAGAAAATATAGGTGATGCAATAAAGAAATTTGGAAAATCCAGGAAGAAAGATATCAGTGCTGCACGTAAAGCAATTCATACAACAATTCTTTCAGCTAGTAATAAACAAAAGCATTTGACAACAAAACTAGCAAAAGTAGTTGGAACATCAAGAAAGACATTATACAAAAATAGGAAATTCAGAATGCAAATAGATGAAAATAATGAACTTACTTGATGGGCAATTATTTGTAGACAACCTTACCAAGATAGAATGAGAGCATGTGTTAAAGATATTGTACGGGAATATTGGTTGGAACATGCTCGAGTTTCACCAAATTCAAGAGATGTGATACGCAAAAGAATATCACGAAATGTATATCAAAGCCAACCAAAACATATAATGGACATGACACAAGTACAATTGTTCAATAAATTCAAGGAAAATCATCGTGGAATTAATATATCAATCACTACATTTGTGCAACAAAAACCATGGTATGTTAGACCTATTATTATACGTGACACATGTTGTTGCCGTTATCATGTGCAATTTCAGTTATATTATGACACGTTTCTTGAATTTGGTAAAATGTTTTGAACAAATTCACCACCTCTGCCCACAATACGTGAATTCATATCTCAAATTCTGTGAGAGAAATCACGATGAAGTATTTTATAATAAGAAATGTGTCAATGGAAAACATTGTCATCGTTGTGGAAATCTGGTGTTATTCCACAATAAATATCCTATCGATAATGATCAATCGTTGTCAAATGTAAATGTTGATTGGAGGATATACGAATACATCAATCATACTACAAGTTCTAGTGATTCACATTCCAAAAGAATTGATTTGCTAGAAGATAAGATATGCGTGACAGATTTTCTCAAAAAATTTGAAAGTGAAATTTATAAATACACCCAGCATTCACATAGAGCACGATGACAAGATATTCAGTTCAAATAGTCTCGTGAAAATTTTTCACCCGGAACAATTTTGTCCGTGGTTGATTTTGCTGAAAACTATACATTTCTTGCACAAAAAGAGATACAGAGTGAATACTATCACTCTGAGCAAGTTTTGATATTTGTCCATGTTGTATATAGACATTCTCAACAGGATGTTGATGGCATTGAAACCACATGTGACAATCGAGATGTGATTAAAGAATATCACCTCTATATCAACGATGATCGTACACATGATATACATTTTGTTCAACATTGTATAGAAAATATTTTCTATGATTCACTAAAAAAACGTGAAGTTAAATTCAATGAACATTGGATATGGTCTGATGTATGTGTGGGTCAATTTAAATCTTCAAGATCATTTTTTTGGTTATGTCGACTTTATAAAGCGTTGAACATTAAACATCGCTGAAATTTCTTTGAAACTGGACATGGAAAAGGTGAACATGATGGTGCAGGAGCATGCGTAAAAGAGCACTTCGAAGATGGCAAATGAACCATTCTTCTGCACGATTTCATTCAGCTGCAGAGGTTGTCCAATGGTGTCAATTAAATCTAAGCCATTATTATAATCAATAATCAAAAGGTGTGCACAGGTATGTACACTATTTTTATAATTTATATTATTTCTTGAAATTTAAAAAAATATACACTAACTTGTTTTTAAGTACACGTACACTAACATTAAAAGTTGTTCTCTGTAATTTATCATTTATTGTGTAGATTTTTTTGTCTTGTTGGGGTCCAAGATATAAATAGATCAATACCATATGACGCTAGAACCATACATGGGACTAGAGATCTTCACTCTATTCAAACAAAATCATTCCAAAATGTGTTTGCATTTGACAGTAGAAAGCAATCATGATTTTGTCATATTTGCACTGAAAATGTTGAATCTACAGAATTTTGTGAAAACATAACAAACAACTACGTAAAAGCTTGAAAACACACAAAGATTAATCCAAAGGGAAAAATGCCACTAGCAAGTGTAGAAGAATTAGAATCACAAGAGATAGCAATATCATTTGATGGCGATAGAATTTCAGATCTTGTTAGAGAAGGTAATAAACTTACTTGACTTTTAAATTGATTGTTCATTCTTGTCCATCCCCTTATGTGTATAGTCAATTTAATTGATTTAAAAACACTAACACCAATTGTAATTTGTGTAGGAGATGTTTTCGCTGTGATTGCACCTTTAGACAAAAACGAAAATGTGAAATATTATTTGATGCGATGCACTGAAGGAAAGATGAAGTTATTGGAAGACTACAATGACAATGGATTTACATACGAGAGAGGATCCATCATTTTAAAAGGCTATTTTTTTCAGCAGACCCATGTGACTAAAAATTATGTCTACTTTCAAGATTATGAACCCGATGTTATATGTTGTCAGTATAGTCATTTAGTATGCGCATCTTGAATAAGGTTGGTACAAGTACTATAAAAAAACAATTAAAAAATAAAAAATGGAAACTGTCCATATGTGACCATGAATGGATAATTGAAGAACGCATTCCATTGCGATGTTTTTAACTATATATCAAAAATCAATTGATCTATGTTTTTGTCCATGTCAATTGCTGTGTACAATATATTTTTTGTCCATGTCACAAATGTTGTGTACAATATATTTTTTTCATTGAATTTTATGACTATGATCTTGAATGAGAACTATAATAAGAGTTTAAATGCTTAAGAGTGTAAATTAGCATGTTTATCTTTAATTTGTAATTTCGTGATATAAAGTACTTTATTTGGGTCTTCATATGTCTATTAGACCACTTAAGGGATGAGATAACGAATGTGGCTATCCCCATACTCCACCCCGAATTTTTACTTTTGATTGATTGATGCCAATGAGAAATCACCAAGAAACCTACTAGATTTTGTATTTGGGTCCCCATATGTTTACTAGACCACTTAAGGGATGAGATAACGGATGTGACTATCCCCACACTCCGCCCTGAATTTTTACTTTTGATTGATCGATACCAATGAGAAATCACCGGGAAACCTGCTAGATTTTGTATTCATCTAATCCATTGAACATGTTTCTCTAATGTACTTCACCATATATAAACTTTTAAATAAATGACTGTTGCACAAAGATAATATATCTCTTACATGTAAGTTCACATAACTGAAATCATGGCAAATGGAGATAGCGATCATTTGATTTTTAATCACAAACAAAGATTCCTGGATTGTGAAGCTTATGCTAAATTAGAGCAATGATTATTTACAACAAACCGATAAAATTTCGTCGAATTATTGTCTAAAATTCATTGCTCTAACTTAACATAAACTTCACAATCTGGGAATCCTCACTTGTGATTAAAAAACAAAGAATCATTTATCCGCATTTGCTATGATTTCAACAACATCTAGAGATTCACCATCTACAAAATACCTGAACAATGAACATATATAAGAAACATCAGTTAAAAATTGAAATACATATGCAACATCATATCAATCAAACGACCAAAGGATTGAAACTTTTATCAAACAATTCATAGATTTTCATTTGTAACATTAGAAATTGAACTTATTAAGACTTCATATTTCTATCAAAAATTCCTATATCATTCCTACCATTCATTCATTCTTAAAGATTCATATCAGGTAACATTCTTAAAATCCCTAAAACTTTGGTAACAAATTCATTTCTTAACATTTTAAACTTTAGTAATATTCATTTATTAACATTTTAAACCTTCTTGACACTTCCCATTCATTCTTATGATTCAACACTTCCCAACATTCATTATTTCCATAACATTCATTTTCAACATAACATTGAACATTTTAACAAATTCAACCTTTCCTAACTTTAAATTGCACCTATCAAATGTTCCAAACATTTATTCTTAACATTTTAAACATTCAAGTGACAATTCCAATTCATTCTTAAGATTCAACACTTGAACCCAACATTCATTCTTACCATAACATTCATTCTCAACATAACATTCATTTTTAATATTCAGCATTAAATTCCAACTTTAGATTGCACCTATATTGAAAATTCCAAACATGTTCATTCTTAACATTTTAAACATTCTTGACGCCTCCCATTCATTCTTTCCCAACATTCATTCTTACCATAAAATTCATTCTCAACATTCAACATTTCCTAACTTTAGATTGCTCCTATCAAAAGTTCCAAACATCCATTCTTAACATTTTAAACATTTGTGCAAAACATATTCTAAACATTTTACCAAATGAAAAATATGCTAAATAATTAACATGTACTCGTATAAAATCCAATAAAAAAGCTCATGAGCATGTGAGTTCAGTGTACATATGTATAATCCAAAAATAAATACCCTCGATGTCCAAAACAACTACAATATATATATATATCAACAAAAACCAAAAAGTTCAAGGACCACTATCCATAAGTCTGGGCCACTATCTTCCACTGGGACCTTCCGTTGGACCCAAGCTGGCTTGCAACATGTATAAAAACGAATTATGAATATCATAAATTATTTAAACAATTGTAAACTAAATTCAAAAAATTAAAATATTAAACTTATATATGAAACAACAATTCAATTATTAAAAAAGTTGTACATCAAATTCTTTGAATGCATATCCACCACTTTCTTCCACCGAAGTCTTCCCTTTGCCTCCAAAGGATCTAAGAGAGACAAGCTACAACATGTACAAAAGCAATTTATGAATCCAATAAAGTATTTAAACAATTTTAAAATAAATCCAAAAAATATAAAATATTAAACTTATATCAGAGATGAATTCAAGTTAAACAAAATTACCTCAGTGCCAATATCCGCATTCATCAAAGAACCTACATCTTCACCCCCAATTTCCATATGGTCTCTCCCCTAAAATTTAAATTTTGTTAATGAATAAAACATAGTAGAAGCAAAAAATAAATTAAGCAATTAACTTAAAACCAAAACATGAAAATTAAAATCATTAGCTCACAAGAGATGGTAAATCATCTAAAAAGTTCGATTCTAAAGAAACCTGCATGGATAAGTCAAATTAACAATAAGATACATTGATATTTATTAAAATTAAAAAAAAAAGATAAAATGTCAAGTTCAAGCATAAATATTATAATAAATATACCTCTCCAAGAAGCTCTTCATTTTGACTAGTGGAGATTCGAAAATTATGTGCACTCAATATTCTAGAAAACTGCAAACAAAATACATTTGCTTAATATACTTATTACTATGTAACAAAAAATTCGATTCAAAATGAATAAAAGATCAAATAGATTTTCATAGCATAATCAAAAAACCTCTCCCATACTTGATGTGTCATTGGATAACACATTTGAAGCTATGTCGCGACAAGACTTGGCATAAGCCCTGAGATCATCGATGCTCAATCCATCTACTTCATCATTCGTTTTGTAAACAAACTTTTGATGGATAGTAGCACGAGCCTTCTCTCGACCCAATCCCACTTCTACTCCAACAAGAGATGATTCTAAACCATCACCAACAAAATCGCTTGCGGTTGTCCCAAGTTAGGATGTGGGTTCCATCTTCGATCTTAATGCCACAACCCTGGGTGGGCGAGGTATATCAGGTGGAGGTCGAAGAGTTGTAGGGTCTCTAAGAGGACCTTTTCGATTATATATTCAACCCTTTCCAACTCCATAAAATTCAGAAGGAATATCAGTATAGTTTGGCTTCATACCTAAAAAAAACTCCGCATAGAAAAATCTAGCAAAATAATTAGGAACCTTATCGTTCCATGGCAATCAACCATAAGCTGCAAGGAACCGATCATATATTAGATGTGCAATTTCAAGATGTTTGAAATATTGCACTTTCAACATTTTTCGCTTAAGGCCTTCTTTGAAATTAAACATTGAATTGGCCTGTTCTTTGGTCACTCTCTCCTTCACAAACTCCCACTTGTCTGGACCCATAACTTGTTCCCTTCGCCTTTGCATCAAATGAACAAAACCATTCGTAGTTGGTCTGAGTTCCTCATATGCATCAATGAATTTTTGCAATGACCCCAAAACAATCTCTAGACTTTGTCTGCTCTCTGGAGGGAGATCAAAAGTAGAAAGATCATTGCTCAACCTGTCGTAGTGGTATCTACAACTTTCAAGAATAGTTTGTTGCACAACACCTTCCCATGGAAGCTCATTAGGTAAATCAGACGGATAAGTTGATATGGGTGTACAACCCTCAACTAAAGGAACATATGTCGTCCTAGCTCTAGGAGGAGCTTCAAGACCCTGCTCTACACCCAAACCTATTTCATCATCTACAATCCTATCTTGATCTTCCTCCCGCTCTGTAGAATTACGCACATCTTTTGAACCTCACTCTGCTTCAAATATAACCGGAGTCAAGTGCTTAACCTTGTACAAACTTTCAAAACAAACAAAGATACAAATTATACATGTATTGAAACATTAGTGCTCATACCGACAGAAGGTTGAGATCGACGCTCTCCCACAGAAGATAAAGGGGAATCATTTGTACCCTATCACCTTGTTGGTGATCGGATGACTGTGACCCATACAGTAAACTCGAATATCGAGGTGAAGTGGACAACCTTCTATTACGATTTGGGACACCGACTCCCGATGAATGTGATGAACTCCTACGCTTTCGCTTCGAAGACTCCACTCTTACCATTTGATATGATATCTAAACTTACACAAATATCAACTCATAACATATTCAAATTCTACATGTTAATTCTACAAAATTAAAACATATCTAATAAAGAAGATAAGTTTTTCAATAAGGACGTAGATATAATCCAAATATTAATAAAAATAACCACAAAACATACACCGAATGTTGTAGAATTTATAATTTATAATTCCCTTATGTGTTAGTCTTATATTTTATCTAAACGACCAAAGTTATCTTACGACAGAACTAGTTTTATATTAAAAAGATTTATAATTTATAAAGGTAAAGGTAACTGCTTGATTAAGCTCATATCACATTATTTGTATAAGTTATGAAGAGATAGTGTAATGGAGAGGCTCGTATCATATTCAATATTTAGGTTACTTACTGTGATTCAACCCCTATTAAATGTCTAATGGATTGAATACAGCTCTTTCCATGTTCAATGCTTGTTTCAATGGTTAGTATACTATCATGTATTGCTCTATCACTACCATTCGTTTTCACTGCTAACTTGTGATCACATGTTACTTATACGAATTCAATTAATCATACTAGTTTCAATACCATTAAAGCTTGATCTATACTGCTTATGTGTTCTATGGTTATGATTTTACTATGTTTATTTATATAGTAGCTATAATGATGCTTTCATTTCCATAACATATGTCATAAGTAAATCACATATTGCTACCAGGTGTAATCACGGTAATCTAGTATTCATACTTCATTAGGTTAAATACGGTCATGTTTACCCATTGCATTCATATTACATACCTATTGTAAGCTAATCCTTACATTAGTCTAACCACCATCATACCACCCCATTAAAATCATTTGAAATTCATGCATAGCAAAAGTTGAAACTACTGTCACAGTATTGAAAATATATGTTCATGAACAGAGTTGAACATAGTTCATCAGCTCTGTTCATGAACATAGTTGAAAAAATTTGTTCATGAACAGAGTTCATAAACTCTGTTACCCTAAGATCTTCAACATTTGACTTTAAATTTCATTAATCAATTATTTTCAATTCATTGAAAAAGTAAATTACACGAAAAAATAATTGAATTCCATATATGAATTACCAACTCTGTTCATGAACATAGTTTTCCAATTCTGTTCATGAACTCTGTTCATGATCAGGAACATAAAATTTTAATGTAAAAAAAATTAAACAATCTAATTTTAATTATCAAATGCAAGTATATTTTTATTAATTTTTTTTAACTAAAAACCTATCATCTAAATGCTTAATGAAATATCTCAAGATTTTGAGAAAACGGGCATACCTATTAACCAAACCCGCAGACAACAATTTCTTGAACCAGCCACGAACACCAATGCTGCACCGGAGATGACCACCAACTCGCCAAACGAAAAAACTTTTCCTGCAAACATCAACAAATTTTATTAGCAAACACAAAACTATAAAAGTATGAAAACGAAACCAAAACAAAACAACTCAAACTCAAATCATACCTGAGAAATTGACCCAATATCAACTCCATGCTGAACACGTTAACTCCACGCTAAACACGTTTTGTCGTAGCAAACACACAAGAACAACCACCCACTCGCCAAACGAAACGAACAGATTCGCCTGCAAAATTTTAAAAATGAAAATGAAACAACTGAAAACAAAAACTAAACAACTAAAAACGAATACAAAACAAATTTAAAAAGCGACAATGAAACAAATACAAACGAAAACAAATTAAACTACTTATAAAAAACCAAAATGAAAACAAAAACGTAAACTAAAACGAAATGAAAACAACAACGAAAATAAAAACCATACCTGCCGACTCCAAACTCCACTCGAATCCGACCAGGAGGGAATGGAAAATGGTGAATTGGAAAATGACCGAATAGCGGATTGGAAAATGCAGGTTGAGGTGAGCTCATCGACTAGCAAACGACGGATTGGAAAACTCATTGACTGACAAATGACTGATTGGAAAACGACGGATTGGCGGACTGGAAAACGGTGGATTGGCAAACGGTCGATTAGAAAACGCAGGGGGTCATCGATGAACGCAGGATGGGGAGAAGCCGTGAAAGCTCTTTTCCAAACGCAGGGTGGCAAGCTTGTTGACGACAATGGAAAGGCTCCACGGGTCCACAAGATGGGTCCCAAAAAATGCCAACAAACAGTGACAGATAATGGACGAGGCCGGACTTTTATGCAGAAAACGTGTTCGGCCGAAAAATTATTCGGTCGAACAATTGTTCGGCCGAGTAAGTATTCGGCCGAACAATTGTTTGATCGAATAATTATTTGGCCGAACAATTATTCGGCCGAATAAACGAACAAACCCAAAAAAAATTCCCGACGGGCACTGCCTTGCACACACTTCGAGGTCCCCGTTAAATTAAACGGAGAACCGTTAGTAGTTATTCGGCCAAATAACGTATGCATTATTCGGCCGAATAATAAATGTTGTTCGGCCGAATAATACAATTTATTCGACCGAATAACTTTTATTATTCGGTCGAATAACCTCTGCTACGTTTGTTTTGCACTTGATTTTCATGGAAATGTTACCCACCTTCACGTTTTCACCCTGCGATTAATTCGATTAAGGAGAGTTATGGTAGGACCCTAACACTTCAAGAGTCTATTAAAAAAGGGATCCTTACAAAACACTATTGGTGCAGGTCTATAACAAAACATGCTCATTGTCCTCATTTTCATATCATTACTTAATTTCCAATATTTTTCTTATTTTATTTTCCTTCTCACTATAGACATGAATGGCAGAACAGAGGATATATGCATATACATGTATCCATATGGTTGTAAAAAGAACCTGATATGTAAAAACTAGATTGGGGGGACATGAAATGGTCAATGATGCAAAACATGACCTTGAAAAATTATTACCGCATGGAACCCCCATGTTAACTATCTATGAAACCTCATTTCCACCATTCTACTCTACATGATCCATATAGCGTTGGATCAACATTGATAATTTTCATAGATGACTTAGCCGACTATGAATAACTTGTCAATTGCATTCGACGTCACACAAAATGCACTGTCTTCTACAAAAAAAGATCTCCTCTAGATGCATGTTACGTCTTTTATATTTATTGATAAAATGGCCGAAAAACATACATCCTTGCTAGGAATAATGACATATTAAACATCCACAAATCTGACATGCTTTCAATATGGAAGCTATGTTTGATTGTTATCTTGTTCTTGCTCGACATGATTTCCTCAAATGAATTTCAAAGTTTGTTTCAAAAGAAGAGTCACAATCTGAAATATTCCATGATTGTCTTTCCCATCTTGTGTATGATGCACCCTCAGAGGAAGCTTTCTTACACCCCATCAAGAGATTACTTTGATAAACAATTGTAGATAGGGACATAATTTAGTGCATAAGAGACATACCATATGCTTAATAAATTTCCTATTGCACTTTGTAGACAATCCTTTGTTTCCTTGAATGTTAACTGAATTATTTTAAGGTGGGTTATCAATGACCCATACGATACCCTTGAAACAACCACCTTCATTGTTGCATACATGCACAAGCTTCATTTACTCGAGGAATTTTCCCTTGTTGATGCTACATGCTCTTGGCCCTTTTTAGCTCATAAAAAACATGTTCAATGGAAACCATTCACCACTTCCAATATTGTTCATGTATTGAAATTCATCTTTCCCATTCCATCATTCATTGCATATTCTTTTTTCCATTCTTCTAAAGTGAGTTGCTCCTGTAAAAATTGTTTTGAACCCTCACCATAGACATCAGATCCATATATTTGTATATAGTATCTCATTGACTTCACATTAAATAAACGTACATGGCATGCCATTTTCATAGCATACCAAAAGAACCATCCAATAGATCCTCTAAAGAATGTCCCTATGATACCTCCCACTTGTTGCCTCCCATCCCACTTGACATGATTGAATGACAACTCCTTTCTCAACTCCATGTTGAAAAGAACATTATCTTCGTGACCTTTACATGCATGGGAACCATGAATTTGACACAAATCACAATTGGGCCCATAACCATATCCCTTCACACTTGCAATATACGGCCATATCATTCATTGAATTCAACTACTCTTCCATGCAACTAAACCAAGACCCCTCTTCACTTTCATGTTCACTTAACTCCATATCTCCCACCCAACACATGGAAATCGGCCTTGTCCTTTCCCACTTCACAAATAGCCAAAATATCACCCCACTCAGAATGGTCATCCAAGGTATTGCAAGAAGATGGAATTCTTACTTGACTGATTTCCTTAAATATACACTCCATTCTGTCTCTAAGAACAACATATCCCCTTTTCTCCTCCTTGCTCAAAATGGTGTTGCAGCATTTAAACATACATGCACTTACAATACATTATTCCCTTAGAATACCCATTTATGTGGTGCACCCTCCGGAGGGTCAATCCATCGCAAGCTTCCAATAAAAACTCCGCCATATCCATTACATTCTCATTAATGAGACAAGTTTCATTGGCCCAAAAATGTTATTCTGGATTGATGACTGCTTACGTGAGGCCTTCTCTTCTCAATGTACAAGAACATTCGGTGGCCATTCTTTCATCCTTCTCGATGACCTCATCTAATTCCCCTTGTAAAGGAAATCCCCATGTATGCATAGGAACCACGGGGAAACTCTCTTTGGCATAGATTTGGCATTTTTGTGGTACTTTCAATTGCCTTCCATCAACAAGGAGACACCCATTCTCAAATTTATTTTTACCAACTACTGCTCAACATAGGAATCCTATGACAACCCTTGTAGAATGGAACCTCCTCATGTCAAGGACAACCTACTCCCTTTCCAATGTACATAACCATCCATTTGAACATTCCACCCTTGTACACAACTTACAACTCGGTTGCATTGCACAACAAATAAATTTTGAAACAAATCAACTTGCCAATTGTGCATTGTTGCACAAATCGAAGAAAACAACTCGTGCATGGAGGCATAGATAATGAACAACTCGTGCATGGAGGCATAGATAATGAACAACTCGACATCATGGTTTTCTATCTATTGGCCAATAGGTTATGTTAACTACCAACTTGTGGGTTGAAGCAGGGCTTGTTAATGGATCACTTATAATATTTTTTTCCATTGTCTACATACCCAACACTCAACCGCCAACCTTACCATCATTTTTTGTTATTGACTTTCTTCAATAGAAATGAGAATGATGGGATGCTTCTAATCCAACGTATGTGCCCATCGATTCCGTAACAAGGGGTTTACAAACGAAACTACTAGTTCACATGGCATGGGTTTTGACAAACCATAAATAACATGGAATGAACCTATAGAAGGAAACAATAAACATTGATTGGCTGCAAGGCCTTACATTCACTACACTATCCAAAATTAGATAATTGGAATACCTTGACATATCTCAGTCTTTCTCATTTTCCATATACTCACAAATGTAGGACAATTCCTACATACACCATATAAAACAAGAGGGGTCCTTGCTTGTATCACAATATTTGTAGCCACATATTCTATAACACATACTTATCTTCCCCTAAATAATTTTCTTGTAGATATTTTGTACTTGAAAAAAAATTGTGTACTTGAACAAAAAAATTCAACATCTCATGGAAAAATTCCTCTTTTTCCAACAAATACAAATGATGTATTTACTTGTTAATATAAAACATTTTCGATGTGCTTGAATTTATTGTTTCTCTAATAACTCACAACAATATACACATAGTCTAAAAGTTCTATGGTTTCAAACAAAACAAAAAATGCTTTTTCTAGCACAATTTTGAAAACATCTGACAATGTTTTTTTTAAATCTTGGTTACAACTCTCAAACTCTAAAATTTTGGGTTCCGTGGGAGTTTTTGATGGTGTTGAATCTATTTCTACCATCAAAATAAATATTAAAACACAATTAAATTTAGATTTTTCAAAAATACAAAACACCAGATTCTGGAGAAAACCCCTGTCCGAGCCAAATCGTCGAATTTTTAGACAAATCCCAACAATTTATTGTCCCAAACTTTCCAACATATCATTATAATTCGATAAATGGATTTCTTATAGAATAACAAACTATATATATTCTCTTCTCAAACAACTAACTTTTACATGTGTTCTATTTCCTTTTTTGGTTATGACATGTAAATAATGTATCTTTGTTTATATGCATTGTCTTGTTCCTCTTGCAAAACATAAATGGATATAGAATACCTTGACACAATTTCCTACTTCAATTCTTTGATATGATGTTGTATATTATGAACTTGCTTTTTCCTTTCTTTTCTTGTCTCAGTGATTATTCACGTCACAACATTTTTTTTCCTACCTTGCATCAAATATTTAGAATTAGATAAATGGTTTTCATGATATACAACAACAAACTTTATTCTCTTCTCTAGGAAGTACCATTTACATGCTTTTTATCTATTTCTTGTGCAAATTACATAGTTAATCACACCCCCACTAAAGATTTAAAAAGTATCAAATTGGAAGAAGCATGGAGTAAAATTAAACCACATTTCAACCACTTTTGGATAAAAACCAGAAAGCATTGTAGCCTAAAAGTGAAAAGTGCATATCTTTTTGGATATTTTGAAGATGTAAAAGGTTATAGAAATTTTTAACCACGTTAACATGATATAATTATTATAAGAGATGTTAAATTTGATGAAAATATCTCGGCTTGCGAGCCTAATTGGACATCTATTCGATTTGTATCATGTGATCCATCTTTGGTGCTTGTGCCATCTTCTACTCCCAACTTTCTTGACAATGTTCCTAATACGAATTTTGATGATCATAGCGGGGATGAAAATCCAACTCCACCTATTGATTTTCCTTTCATTTCACTAGCATAACCGCTTACTCTATGGTCTCATTCAACATGCGGAGTGGTGGTGATATTTTCGGTGATCCCAAATATCAACACCGAACATTTTCTTAGTTCTAGCGAGCCAGTTCCCTTTTGGATCAAATTTCATAGAATCATGATAACATTTGCAGAAGCTTCGAGGAATACATATTGGGATGCATCTATGGATGAAGAATATTGTTCCTTAATGGTGAATCATACTTGGGATCTTGTACCTCTTCCAAAAGTAAGAAAACTTGTCATATGTAAATGGGTCTACAGAACTAAGTATGCATAAGATGGAAGTGTTGAAATATAGAAGGAAAGGCTAGTTGCCAAGTATTTTCCCAAGATGAAGGAATTTACTACAGTTAAATATTTTACCTTGTTTCCAAAATGAACTCCATCCACCTTGTTCTACCACTTTTTTCCTTACATAAATTGAAGGTCCATCAAATGGATGTCAATTCTGCATTGTTGAATGGGGATTTGTAGGGAGAAATTTACATGGACCAACCTCCCAACTATGTTCATAATGACTCTATGCTTGTCTGTCTCCTTAAGAAATACCTGTATGGGATTAAGAAAGCTCCTCAAGCTTGGAATGCAAAACTGGATAGCTTTCTCCTTGATGTTGGTTTTTCTAACTGCCATTCTGACCCCAATGTCTATACCAAGATAGTAGGAAATCATCTCATCATCCTTTTTCTTTATGTTGATGACCTTATTGTTACTGGTAGTGACCATAAAATTTTAACTCATGTGAAATATAGTCTTAAGAATAAATTTGAAATGGAATACATAGGACATTTGCATTATTTTATTGGCCTCTAATTGTTGCAAACCAAAGAACAAATATTTCTTTCTAACTCTAAGGATGTCTGCGAACATCTTTTTCGCTTTCACATGGAATATTTTAAACCAACCTCATTTGCCTTTCATTCTACAGTCAAAATTTCTACTACTTGCACTTCACCAAAAGTAGATTCCACCATGTATTGTAATATTTTTGGTAGTCTCTTATACTTGACTCATACCCATCTTGATATTTCCCTTGTTATTGGTCTTGCTGCCCTCTATATGCAAAAACCCCATGAAACCCATTGGAAAGCAACAAAAAGGATACTTAAATATATTTAGGGTATAGTCTAGTTTGGGATTCATTATAGTTTATGGGGGACTCCTTTGTTGGTAGGTTTCACTAATTTAGATTGTGCTAATGATCCCGATGATTGGAATTCTACTGCAAGGTATGTTTTCAATCTTGGTTTCAGACATTTTACTTGTGCTTGTAAGAAACAAAAATTTCTTTCTCTTTGTTCAACATAATTAGAGTATCAAGCCATAGTTAATGCAAGTCGGGAATATTTGTAGCTTTGGAAGATACTTTCAAATTTTGGATTAGAGAAACAACATATGATTACCCTTTGGTGCGACAATCAAAGTGCCATCAATCTCACGAAAGATCCAATTCAAGATAAGTGCATCAAACACATTGAGATAGATATTCACTTCATTATAAATATTTGCCATGATCGTGTTCTTGACGTGAAATTTTTCCCTATAGATGATCAAATTGCTGACATCTTCACAAAGTCTCTTACAAAAGAAACGTTTTCTAAATTTTGATCTGTGTTAGGATTTCAAGAATTTGTCATTAAGGCGGGGTAGTCTCTAGTGCCTCCTTCCTTCTCCTATAAGTGTCACTTTTGTAAATCCTTCAATCCTATCCAAAGTTGTTCCCGAAGGGGGATGTTAGGATATTTAGACACTTAGGATTTAGTTAAGATCAACTTGTTATAATGTGTATTTAACTAAAGTTTGTTTCTTTAGTATGTATTAGTATGCATTTGTATATATGTAATCCAATGGTCACAATATGTTCTTCACATAGGTTGATCTGATGGTTCATCTTATACTCGATCTTAATGGCCATTGATCTATGGCTTAGCACCTGATTGGTCCATGATATCGATTTAAAGAGAACCAGGAGGGTCATTTGCTAGTCAATTGATTATGAGAAGCTCGTTTGTAACATTATTTTTCATTTGCATAATAATATTTTCTCAAGTAGCTATTTGGTTGGTGATGTGGAGTGTTTCTCTCTTCAAGGGTTTAAATCACATCAAAACATCATTGTTTTGATTTGTGATATGTTTGATGCGAGTGGATTCTCAAGGTATTCGATTTCTTGGAAATATCATGTGTTAGTCGAACATCTATCCTGCACACCATGATAGGGTAGTATACTTAATTACAAGAAAAGATAATGATGTTAAGAACAACCTATAATAGAATGGAATAGAATATAACAAGTCACTACTCAAATTATAGATGGAAAACATGACCATATGGAAACTAAAATCTCTCTATCTTCTAGTTAAATTTCTTGTTCATTTATTTCTCATGTTTTGTTTTTAGAACTAATTCACCTAATATTCAAGTAGAGCATGAAAATATCCATCCCCCCCTTATGGAAACAACCTTTCCTTTGGATATACACATAATATTATTGAACTATTTTTTACTAATCATGGAAAGATGACAAGGTCAAGGATTTAAGAGGACAAGGAGATTTTGGTTTTTATTTAAGAAACAAAAGACTCCCATGGAGTCATTTCTAAAAATATATAGCTAGTTTTAGGGTGATAATCCTATTCATTTGATGAAAGTGGATTACATTACTTGAAATCATGTCTACATGCATTTGATGGACACAAGGGAGCAACAACCATTATTATAGGGATAAGTTGCTCAGTCATAACTAATCCCTAACACACTCACATTATTACTATTTTTTTGAAGTTGTTCTATTAGTTACCTTTGATTTCAAGATCTAGGTTACCTTTGTACACCTTCAAGAGAATTTATAACATTGTTGGAGAGAAATATGCTGAGGTGTGTTGATGTATATGTAACTTCAGAATGTATTTCACATATATGTATATTGTATTCTTATAGAGATGTTATTATTCCTCTATACGGAAGTGTCGTTATTTATATTGTAAGTGTCATAACTTATACTTGATGGGTTATTAGACCACCTTGTTTGGGGTCGGCCCTGTATAAGTCATGTGGGTCAAAGGGTTATTAGACCACCATATTAGGGGTCGGCCATGTGGGTCAAAGGGTTATTAGACCACCCTATTGGGGGTCGGCCTAGTCAGCATTATGTTATGTGGTTAAGTTCGAGCCTACATGAGTTAGGTAAAAAGGCAAGTCAAGTCAAGTATAAATAGAGTACGGGAGGCACTCTATTTACTCACTCACTTCTCACTCATGCACTCAAGGAGGAGTGGCGCACTTATGGAGGAGGAGGATCTGCTGCTAGGTTGTGTCTATCTCTTATGGTTGGTTGTATCATTGCTCTATCTATCTCTGAGGAAGTTATTGGGGTTTTTCACCTTTATGGTTTTCCCCAAGTAAATCTTTGTGTCTCTTGTGTGCTTGCATTATTGTCTCCATGATTGATATGCTGTAGATATGCTGTACATGTTGTTCTCTCAGTTAAGATCCTAGATCAGATTGAAGTAAATTCTAAAAATTTAACATGGTATCAGAGCTAGCCTGAAAGAAGGCATGATATGGCATGTATGACACTTGTTGCACTTACGATGCTAGGGCTTGATATAGCAAAAACCAGTCATCGTAGCAATTTCGCTATAAATATGTTTTGGCGAAGTTTTCGGATCGGAAATTGTTACAGGACGAATCTAAGATCCCCATGTACCTTTTTTCCAAAGGACAACCTCTAATTCGTTGTACTTTGTGATTTATGATCTGTACAATATAGGGTTTCTGCCTCTTCCAGATCTGAGTCAAAATCAGGTGACCTTGGGAAAAAGGTCGTAACCTGGGCTAGGAAGATCGAAATGAAATTCTGTAAAACGTTGAAGGTAGTACACAGACTGAGCTATCTCAGAAAACGTTTTCAGAGGCCAAAGTTGAAACAGTGACACGTGGCACGTCGTACAAGTTTTCTCTCCTGTATTATCCCATAAACAGGTCACGTTGCGACACTTGGCATAACTCTCTCTCAGAGAGTCCAATTGAGGTCAGACCTATCAGGATGGAAAGATAACAAGACGAGCTATCTCAGAAAAAGTTTTCAGAGGCCGAAGTTCAAACAGTGACACGTGGCACGCTGTACAAGTTCGCACTCCTGTATTATCCCAAAACAGGTCACATTGCGACATTTGGCATAACTCTCTCTCAGAGAATCCAATTGAGGTCAGACCTGTCAGGATGGAAAGATAACAGGTCAGGCTATCTCAAGAAACTTTTTCAGACCCTGTGGATCGAAAATTTTAGAGTTACACCAGAAACAATCAGGTACATATTTCTGTCAAAACATAATTATTTTTGAGTACCTTCATTCATGGCTTCCGAAATTTAGGGCTTTGGAGAAAGTTGGAATTTTTGTAATCGGAGACCACGGCTGGATGCTACTCATCAAAATATAAATTTAGAGACCAAGATCAGAATTTTTGGTTGGGAAGAAGGACGGGATTGATCAAACCCTAGTTTGGGACTTTGATCAGAAAAGTGGAAAATTAGGGCTTCTGTAAAAATGGGAATTTTTGAAATCTGTGACCGCGGCTGGAAGCTCCTCAGAAAAATAGAAGCTTAGAGCTTTGGTTCAAAATTTTTGATTGGGCAGAAGAGTGGGCTTCATCAAACCCCAGTTTAGGGTCACATCCAGTGAATCCAAAAGTTTCAAAGGCAAAATTGAGGAGTGAAACTTTGCAGTTTTCAAATTCTAAATATACTAGCTTGATCAGCTCATCAAGGTGCATATTTCTATCCTTTCGGAAGTTTGAAATTCAAAGTTTGAATTTTTGGGGCTTCTCTGACAAACCCATATCCAGCTACAGGTCCAGTTCTTGCAAATCAAGTGGATTGGGTTAATCCTAGAAGAAGATGGATTGATCATCTGCATGAGTGAAGAAGTTCCTGTTTCAGAGGGAGATGAGGCTAAGGCCTTACATAAGAAGATTACAAGCGATCTCGATAGGCATGACTCATCGAGGTATGTTTTGATATTTATTCCTAATTAAGTGTATGGTATGTTTGTCTTCATGTTATTACGGTTAGTACAATCTTGATTTTAGACTTGTCATATCACCTTAATAAAATTATGAATGCACGATCGAAAATATTCATTGGTTAGGGTGTTGACACTTATGATTGTACTAATGCATTATGGTGTTGTATGAGGTTTATGTTTTCTACTAACATGAAAGGTACACCAAGAAAGACAAGTCATGTTCCAGTTCAAGAACATATGATCATGATGACATGAGGATAAAGACTCATCCATTGTCATGGATCTCATAGAAGATCCATTTACAAGGTATGTATAACTTGGTTTTATAATGGCTAACCTATGAGATATACAGGTTACTAGCACAAGTCATTGAAGAAGAACAAGAATACATCATGTGAGTATGTTAGACATAACTAACTAGCATACTAATCCAGGTATGTTTTTCCTATATCAAGATAGAATCCTACCTTGTGTTAGGATCTTATACTAATGTGTTGTTGATAATGATTATTCACGAAGAGTCATAGGTTTGAATAATCATGGTTGTATGCATATTATGTTTCTTACCATAATTAATGATATGACTAACCAGAAGAATCATGAAGGTATAGTTTTGAATAATCACAGGTTTTATGCATATTATATCTCTTATCTTGATTGATGATTCAACTAACCCGAAGAGTCATAGGTTTGAGTAATTACAGGTTTAGACATGTTATGTTTCTTATGATTTGACCAACCATAAGAATCCTACATAAACCTTGAATGCTAATGCTTATTATTTTCTGTTTGAAATGATCATGATTATACATGCTTGAGATTATTGTGTTTTAATAGTATACTAATGAATGTATGATTTTATATGAGATCACAAGGATAACTCAATCATGATACTAATAAGCATGCATAGGGACCAAGGATGAATATGAGTTGAAGAACAGGTAATCCAGGAAGCAAAGATCAAGAGGGAGTACACTCCAGTGGTTTATGAAAGGATGCAGATATTCAGAGGGACTTGACCATCTCTCTACATTCCACAACAGAAAGTTGTAGAAGAAGCTACTGCATATTAGGACTCCAGCAGCTCCTGCAAGAAAGCAAAGACTCAGAGGGAGTCCACCCAACGAACAAACAAAGATAAGTATTTTAATTATCATTTCTTGCATATGTGTTTGCTTAAATAAAATTGTTCAATGATGTATATGCTCATGTTCCTAGACCTAGGATATGTATTGTGCATATTAAAATAGTTGCATTGATGAACAATATACTACTAATATAGATGGGTAAGTGGCCTATGGCACTGTACAACATTCCATTGCTACTTATCTAGAATGAAACCTCTTTGCTGACATGTTGGGAGTTGTGCACACTCTTAACAATGTTCTGGTAGAGATTGGAAGGCATCTAGAAAGTTACGGGATATGGATAAATGTTGTATTGAAGCATTGGCTAAGATAATTGCATGACTGTATGACATATTTCTTTATGTGTAAGAATTTGTTCTGAAAATTCTGAGATGTTTCTAATCATGCAATTTAACCTGTTTTGTAGAAAAGACCATATATCTTCACCTACAAAAGGACTACAACATTTGTTCTAGCAATAAAGATATCTATTGAAGATATTGAAGTTCCTAGGATCTGGGATGAAGAAATGGAATGCCATGATCCGTCCATCATGAAGAATGATGTTTGGGATGTAGTCCCAAGACCTGAAGGGAAGTTTGTTATGAATTCCATATGGAACTATCAGATCAAGCATGTTGCAGATGGCAGCATTGAGAAATATAAAAGTGATGAAATAGAAGATGCACCAAATGGATTTCAAGACAGCATGGTGTAGTCATATATGTGTACAGAACTTGGTATGGTAGGATAGACAGCTTTCTATCTAGTTTGGGCGTTACCAAGAGTAAAGAGGATTCCAACCTTCACTACAAGGTTGACGAAGGCAATCCAGTGATACTACTTTTGTATGCGGATAACCTGTTTGTTACAGGTGAAGATAGATTGATTGTCGACATGCAGCGGAAGCTTGCAGCTGAATCCGATATGAAAGATTTGAGAATGATGCACTATTTCCTAGGTATGGAGGTGTGGTAGAATGCAGGTGGGATCTTCCTTGGTCAAGGGAAGTATGCAATAGATATCCTGAAGAGATTCGGGATGATGGACTGCAAGGCCATGGCCACACCGATGGCATCAAATCTGAAGCTTCTATGTGATGCTTCATCTGAGCCAGTTGATGTCTCTATTTATCGTCAGATGATTGGATCCTTGATGTACCTGACGAACACGAGACCAGACATTTGCTTTGTTGTGAACACATTGAGCCAGTTCCTAACGGATCCGAGGAGTGTTCACCTGGTTGCTGTAAAGCATGTTCTGAGGTACCTAAAGGGTACAGTGGATTATGGGCTCAAGTATGAAGTGAATCAAAAGTTTAACCTACAGGGTTATGTTGATTCAGATTGAGCTGGCAGTGCTGCAGATAGGAAGAGCACATATGGGTGCGGCTTCAGTATGGGATCAGGTGTGATCTCTTGGTTTAGCAGGAAGCAGTCCTGCGTAGCACTGAGTACAACTGAGGCAGAGTATGTTGCAGCCTGTTCAGCTAGTTGTGAGGCAGTATGGCTATGGACGCTACTGTCTGAGTTATTTGATCTCCCGTTGGATGCTACTGGTATCTTCTGTGATAACCAAAGTTGTGTGAAGCTGTCCGAGAACCCAGTGTTTCATGACAGGTCAAAACACATAGAGATCAAATATCACTATATCAGGGATATGGTGCAGAGAGGAGCTGTGAAGCTCCTGTATGTTGCGACGGACGAGCAGATTGCAGATGTGCTGACGAAGCCACTAGCCAGGGTGAAGTTCGAGTACTTCAAAGAGAGGCTTGGCGTGCTTCAGATCGAGGATACTTCGAGGAAGAAGTGATGGACACATTTGCTGAAGCCATTCCAAGCATGTTGGAAGGGGAACCCTTCACATGGCTGTGGATGTAAGCGTTGGATGATGAGCATCAGGATGATGTTCTGGTTTCTGCTTAGATATGATCAGTTGGATCATTATATGTATGTATGTATGCATCATGTTGGATTCTGGATATGATCAGTTGGATCATTTATATGTATGCACGCATCATGTTGGATGCTGGATATGATTGGTTGGATCATGTGTATGTATTTTGTACGAACGCATCATGTTGGATGCTGATGGATACATTGTGTGGATCATGTATCTTTGTATGATCAGGTAGATCATGAATGTTGATGGGTACATTGTGTGGATCATGTATCCTTGTATGATCAGGTAGATCATGTATGTTGATGGCTACATTCTGTGGATCATGTATCCTTGTATGATCAGGTAGATCATGTATGATTGATGGATACATTGTGTGGATCATGTATCTATGTGTGCATCAGATGGATGCATTGTATGATCAGGATGATCGTGGATGACGAGCTTCTCCAGATGACATGCTGCAGGATATTGCAGTGATGATGATGACTATCAGATGATACTTTGTGGCCATGGATTAGGTTGTGCAGGTAAGCATGTAATTTGTGCCCTGGGAGATTTGCAGATGGTCTTTCGAGGTTTTTCCTATGGCATGTAATTCGGTGCCCTAGGACATCTAGCAAATGCTCTTGCGAGGTTTTGCTTGGGAGGACATGTAATTTGTGCCATGGCAGATCTGTAGATAGTCTTTCGAGGTTTTTCCCATGGCATGTAATTCGGTGCCCTGGGATATCTGGCAGATGCTCTTGCGAGGTTTTGTCCTATGGCATGTAATTTGCTCCTGGGAGATCTGGACAGGATGAAAAAGGCCTCAGATGCTTCAGCCAGGTTTTGCCATGACCACATGTAATTTGCTCCTGGGAGATCTGGACAGGATGAAAAAGGCCTCAGATGCTTCAGCCAGGTTTTGTGGTGGACCACATGTAATGTGCTCCTGGGAGATCCGACAGGTAGAGCTGTGTGCTCGTAACAGCCTGGGATGCTTCGGCCAGGTTTTGTGGTGAGATCACATGTAATGTGCTCCTGGGAGATCTGATACGTAGAGCCGTGTGCTCGTAACAGCCTGGGATGCTTCAGCCAGGTTTTGTGATGGGTCACATGTAATGTTCTCCTGGGAGATCCTACAGGTAGAGCTGTGTGCTCGTAAAAGCCTGGGATGCTGCAGCCAGGTTTTGTGACGCACGTCATAAGTCCTGAGGATTCCACAGTATGGCCAGTGATGATGAAGACCTGCAGGTGGTGGGCCTACATCTAGTATGAAAAAGGACTGGCTCTGTAGAACTTCCTATGACGAGTAGATTCAGAGAATGATTGAGATAGCAGCAACAGTGACGATGATGATGACTCGATGATGATTATCCAGTGATGATGATCCAGAGAAGATGACTTATGCTAGAAGAACTGTGCTAAGAAATACCTTCCTAGTTAAGAGGGAGTGTTGATGTATATGTAACTTCAGAATGTATTTCACATATATGTATATTGTTTTCCTATAGAGATGTTATTATTCCTCTATACGAAAGTGTCGTTATTTATATTGTAAGTGTCGTAACTTATACTTGATGGGTTATTAGACCACCTTGTTTGGGGTCGGCCCTGTATAAGTCATGTGGGTCAAAGGGTTATTAGACCACCCTATTGGGGGTCGGCCATGTGGGTCAAAGGGTTATTAGACCACCCTATTGGGGGTCGGCCCAGTCAGCATTATGTTATGTGGTTAAGTTCGAGCCTACATGAGTTAGGTAAAAAGGCAAGTCAAGTCAAGTATAAATAGAGTGCGGGAGGCACTCTATTTACTCACTCACTTCTCACTCATGCACTCAAGGAGGAGTGGCGCACTTATGGAGGAGGAGGATCTGCTGCTAGGTTGTGTCTATCTCTTATGGTTGGTTGTATCATTGCTCTATCTATCTCTGAGGAAGTTATTGGGGTTTTTCACCTTTATGGTTTTCCCCAAGTAAATCTTTGTGTCCCTTGTGTGCTTGCATTATTGTCTCCATGATTGATATGCTGTAGATATGCTGTACATGTTGTTCTCTCAGTTAAGATCCTAGATCAGATTGAAGTAAATTCTGAAAATTTAACAAGGTGAAATATATTCCTTTCCTTGACATTGTGCTTCTTGGCCAGGTGATAATCTTCTTTTCTTATTGCTTAAAAAACTATTTGAGTATTTCCTTTTAAGAAACATACACCAATCATGATATCTTATTTTCCACCGTGAATTGCAAATGGGAGGAAAAAATGTAGAGGGGTATGCTCCACTATAATGTTTGTACTTGTGAAACCAAGGTTGTGTTAGAAAAATAGGATCGCAGAGCAATAACAATAAACATAAATGCAAATATAATCACACAAACACATTACAAGAGAGACACCAATATATCGTGGTTCACCCAAGATGGGCTACATCCACACTGAAGTTTCCAGTCATTATTATTATATCGTCCAGCAAAGTGAAGGGATACAACCTACAGCACAACCACTGCACTTCCTCTTCACTGCCTTGCAATCTCTCTAATGATCTCAGATATATTTACAATGCATAATACACAATACATCAACCCTAGCCAGGTTACAATATCTTTCTTTTATAAGGGAAATACAATGGGAAAATACCATGGGTTACCCAAAACCATGGGCCTGAAATCTGTTGGCAAAATAACCCAAAACATTTTCTTGGGGGCATTTCCCACAAACCCCTGTAACGCAGGGGTGTTGCCCCCGAACCCCCTTTCTCGGGGGCCCGCTGGCCCCCGCGCCCCCGGGCCGGGGGAGTTTCAACACTCCCTCGGACCCCCTGGGGATCGTTCCGGGATAATAACCAAACCTGGGGTTCAAACATGGCTGAACCATCATCTATGAGACTGGAAGATTAGGCTCCACAACCAACAAGTTGTAATTATGTTCAAACCATTTTTCAATTATCAATTGTTTAAACAAAATGATTTGTAGAATATTCTCAACTTTTCATTACATCTTTATGGTATATTCACTTGTTCACATGTTTTAATATCAATTATACCCACAAATGGTGTGTGGTGTGTGGGAATGATTGCAGGTCATCCCTTGAAAAAAGGGTTTAATTTCTCAATTGAATGAAGAGTGCCATATTAAGAAATGTCCCATCGGATTTCGAGTGGATGAGGTGATAGAGGACATTGCCCTTAGTAGGCCAGAAGTAGGTGCTCTTTCATTTTGAAGATTGTGAGGAAAGCAAAGTTTAGTACTTGCAAAAGGCTCTTATCTTGGATAGTCCAAACATGATTTTTATTTACGTAAGAAAAATCAATGATGATGGCAACACTTTCTTATGTAGCATTTGAGGTGTTTTGAATATTGCAATATGATCTTCATAGAACATATTTGTTTATTGTCAATATGGGCACATGATTTTTTTTTCAAGAGTATTGGACTACTTTCCCCAATGCATTCAACATGATAGTTTATTATTACTTATGCATTTAGTTGATGAGCCTAGAAACCTATATTTTTTTCTTGGGTACAAAAACCTAGGATATTTTACAACTATAAACCATTTTCACTTTGAGTTAAGACCACTATTTCAATTACATTATTTGACTCTTTGTTCTACAAGTGTTTCTATGCACCTTTTGAACATAGATACAAGGACTTTAAAGAAGATCACATTGTTATCACTTTTTTGGATTCAAGAACTAATTTGGAACTATAGAGGTATGATTTATGACTATGATAACTAAAAATGTTCAAATTGGCATGATGAATTGAATGTTGTGGTAGCCTTATTACTTGGTCGTTCCTTTCCCCATTGAAAAAACATCTAATCAAAGAGTACCATGGAAGTTTGTTAAAGGTGGGGTCAATGTCTTTAAACTCTAAAACTATCCTATGAGAGGCCTAGTTTTCGAAGGGGATAATACTATAGAGAATGTCTCCAATGTTGTTTCCAGTGCATGCATATGTCTTCAATATACAACATACCATACAATGCTCTGATTGCTGACTATGGAAAAAGTGTTTTTTTGTTTCCTCAAGTACAGTGCAATAGTATATAATCATGGTATCAGTTTTTGTTGCTTCCTCTTATACGGTAGTCGAGTATCATTTTTTATTAAAACAATGTTAGATATAGAGTTTCTCTCCATTGCAATTAAATTTGGTTTCTCATGGTTTTTTTTCTCTTCTTTTTGAAACAAATATAATAGTTGTTATGTTTATGCTACCAAATCCAAGACAAAACTCAGTTACCATGTATGTTTGATAGGATCCCATATTCTATTATGTTTGACAAGATCCCCATATTATAAGTGTTTTTAAAATCCTAGGCTGACAACATTCTACCACATCAACGTATTTATGACACCTTTGGTTGCAGGTTTTGCATTTGTTTTGTACATATGTAGGAGAGTATGTGCATGATCTTTGAACCGAGTCTCCAAATATCAATTCCTGTAAATGTCTTCAAATAAATGCATTCATTTTTTAACTTATTGATTAAGAACCTTTCATTCCATACAATAGACATATTATTGTTTTTTATTCCACGAGTTCCATTATATGTCTTTTGGGACACTTCTAAGACTTCGTTAAGGAAGATCTTATTATTTTATTGTTGGTACACTTATATGATATTGAAACTGATAAATACTTGACTATATTTCTGTGTAGGACATTGTAATAAGGATATATCCATGCATGGAATCCTTTAGTCTTTAATTATTGCCATTCATAGTAGTCCCATTTCTGTTTAATAATATACTTGTTCGCTCTCTTGCAGGTGAAGTGGATTTAAGAGACTTGTAACTAAAGGTTCAAGCAATGGACACTTTGATGTTTCCCATTATAGTCAAAGCTAATTCTTTCAATTATGTGACACTTAAGGTATTAACTCCCTTACCAAAAGGACAACCAATTTTGTAATACTTAGTATATATTCTATAATGTTTGGACATATTTAATTTACATTTCTCCTTTAAATTTCAATTCTTTATATTCTTAATTCTAAATTGATAACTTACACATGCTCTTTAATATGTAGGATTTTGTTAGAAGAGGTTCTACATACCAATCGTCCTTCATCTTCTATAATAGTGAACTAGATTTACTTGATGAATCTCCAATCCTAGTTACAAAACTCATTGTTATGTTGACAAATCAAGATTCATCAAATGTTTAAGTAAACATACAATGTCAATTATATCATGTATCTTCACTATGTCTTATATAGAACTAATTGGAGAGGGACATACACAATGTAGTATAGTATTGGGTATGCACAGGTCAAGAACTACCTAGTGTATCTTTTATTATGAGTTAAAAAAAGTGCTTTAGATTATGAATTCCTAACACATTTTGTGCACTTAAATCTGTTAATTCCTACTAAAAAATATCAACATAGAATTATATTTGTAAGCTGAGAAAGGAAGTGGGCCAACAATACAACATATAACAAAGGTTATATAAAATCATATACATGAATCTTGCATAGATTCCTTTATGTTTTTGGTTTTACACTTATCCGAAGATTGTTCTTGTTGACATCTCTTTGATGTGACCCCTTCATCTGTATAGTTTTTGCTCTGTCATATTTTTGAAGCTACTAGTTACCTTCCTGAAGTTATTTGCTAGGAATCTCCATGATCATCTAGTGATGTGCCATGAATATAGGAATACCCAATTGTGTGATATTGGACAACATGGACATAAATATTTTATTTGATGAATGATTGTTTGTTGTTCCATGAGAGCTAGTTGGTCTATTGGACATCACAAGGCACAAATTTTATAATCTTTGTTGAAAGTTGGATACTTTATTTTTCAAGGTTCATCTACTTTTGATAGTAGTTCTTCCCCTGATCTAGTGTTTTTATAATGAGTTGGAATCAATATTTTGTCGGTTTCATGTGTATGAGGACTTTATTTCATTTTTTTAGGATCTATACTGTTGTAGCGTATTCTGTAAATTTGTATGTTTTTAAAGTTAGATGTTCTTGTAGCCTCTATGTCTATGTTTGTATGATGATTTTGAGTTAGGTATGCTCAATATTAAACATAAATCTATCTTTACAATAAGTTAGTTGTGTGCCAGTGTTTGAAAGCTTTTAAACATTGTTGATGGTGCATGCAAAAGGGATTCTCAAATTTGTATTAGAAAATGGGATATTTCTTGCAGCCCTTAGGGATGAGGTTCCTACAATGTTATAGTTTTCACCTAATCCTACTCGCCTAGTTTCGAATTCTCTGGAGGTTTTTTTTCTTACAAATCAACCCTCCAATCAAGGGAACAAAAAGGAGGTTGGTCTTCCAACTCAATGTCATTCCTGTATCATGTTATTGGAATCTCTTGTGCTTTTGTTGTTAGATCTTGAATTGAGGTTTGATTAGCCTGTGGTTTCCTCCAATATTAAGGAGAAAGATAAGGTGATCTCAAAGAATTGGTAGTATGAGTTGGTATATCTTGATTTTGATGCCACCAATGGAAATTCATTGGAATCTCAAGCATTCCTAAACTTCTTGCCACTATTGGTATTGCATAAAAGTATGATGAAGTGGAACTATGCAAGTATGCTCTCATTGTTTCAAGATGCAGGAAAACACCTAAGCTATGTCTCTCTTTTGACTTGCAACAAAAATATTAGGTTGGTGTTAATTTGATAGTAACTATGGCCTTTGTGGCTTAACTACCGATGTTGTTTCTTTTGTTTTGCATAGGAGTTTTTGTCTCTTAGTGTCGTTATCAACATACATTTTAATTTTTTTAGGAGGGTCCAGGCCCCATTGTAACCTTGAAATATTTAATGCTATTATGAAATCAATTAAGACAAACTGTATTGTGGCATTTAGTCTAATCTATATTTATAAGATACTCTCATAGTTAAAAAAAAAATACTATTCTCATTGTCTTGGATTTGAGAATCTAGAAACTCTTGAACTAATGAAAGGTATGTACATATTTATTTGATATGTGCTCAATCACAACTGTTTTCTAGGTCGAGTATGGATAAAGTATTCAAGATGATGGAAATGGATATTTCTATGCTCCATATTCTAGATTGTCAATTCCCCTTATAACTATTTAAAGGTATGCCAACAATAGTGGCTCATTACAGTTTTTGAGTCCTTCGGGATTCAAATATTTTAGCACAAAAATGAGTATCTCCTCCTGAGATTGTCTAGAAGTCCCTTGCTATATTTATTTTAGTCAGACCTGGTAAGTACACTTGCATTAGTGGTTTAAAGTTGATATAAAACCCCACATGGTATACAACTTGGTTCTTTGGATGTTGATATATCATACACTATCTAAATTTATCATTTGTGATTATGTTAATGTGTGAAACTTTTTTCTATTCCAATGGTCAAACTCGATACCTCAAAACATAAGATACACTTGTATAATTCCACACAAAAGACACGTGTACACTATTGTAGGCAATATTTTACAAATGTTTCACTTTGCATATTACTAGAAGTTAACTTTTTAGAAAGCTATTCCTCCTTGTGAAGCAACTTCACTCACCCTCAATGAGAGCTTCTACTTTGTTTCTTTATTTTTAGAAGAAAAATATATGCAATTTAAATGCCTATGGCATGTCATCCTAAAGTTTTTTTATCCCTAGCCAAAAGTTCCATTTTCAAGATGCTTGACAATTTCAAAAGTTCTAAAGTTTTTTTATCCCTAGCCAAAAGTTCCATTTTCAAGATGCTTGACAATTTCAAAAGTTCCATTTTCAAGATGCTTGACAATTTCAAATCATGGAGAGCCATTAAAAAAAGGCTTGATAAGTGAAGTCATTTTACAACTATACGGGCTTGAAAGGATTTCTATATTGGATTGATGCTTGACAATTTCAAAAGTTCCATTTTCAAGATGCTTGACAATTTCAAATCATGGAGAGCCATTAAAGAAAGGTTTGATAAGTCAACTCTTTTTACAACTACACGGGCTTGAAAGGATTTCTATATTGGATTGATGTTGATGTTCATACATATTCTTGGATAGTAAAATATTCGTGGAATACACACTGATAGATACAATATTATAATAAAAGGGTAGAATACATATGGTCTTTGAAATTTGATAGTGAAATGTCGGTATGCCGCTTAACCATCCAACCAAAGCAAGAACAACATATTTGTTTTTGATAGATTCCAGAGTGCTTGCTTCTTCGACTTTGTGTTAGACATGGGGAAATTAAAATTAAATTTAATAAATTTTAATATCCCTAGAAGGAATGAGATGGGTGGTGTGAGTGTGAGAATGAATACGCATACCATTGTCTATGGTTTGTTCATATCCTCCTATATTCGTGAGAACTTGACATGTAATGGTTGGGATGGTAACAATTTGAATTGATTTGAAGATGTCATATTATTTTGAGATGGAAATTTATAGATGTTGAAATATAGATTCTCATTCATCATTCATCATATTATTATGACAATGTTTAAAAACAATTTGAATACCACTTTTGCTACATACAATTATTGTACTTATCTTTCTTTTCTTCTTTTTCACGGAAATTTGGAACAATTCAAATTCCTCGAATATTCGGTATAGGTAAAATACAAATACATTAGAAAATTGAATTTTGAAAAACAAAAAGCCACCACCATGAAAGTAGAAGATTACAGACGTGTGGTGGTGGTGACGGCGGAATGGGGAGGAGGGAGATAGAGGCGATGCTCGGGAGCTAGTCTGTATTGGACGGAGACGATGAGGGCGCCTACATCGGCTGCCCACTTCACGCAGAAACGGTGGATATCGGGACTCTGTGGGGTAAGAAAACAGAAGCCGCCACCATGAAAGTAGAGGATTACATGCAGGCGTGTGGTGGCGGTGGCGGCGGAATGGTTCGCAATGAAGGCAAGTTCATAACGAGTGATTGCCTTCCATTGATCGTACGGCTCATATCCTTTTTACAATGATCAGATCAGACTGTTGTGACCATCAAAGTTTGCTTTTTCCAAGTCCAGTTACATCTTGTGGAGGGTTTAACCATTTGCTGCTGTAATAATTGCATGAGAATATTGTGATTCGTGAACACATAGAATGATTGTATTGAGAGGTGTTTACAATTAATTATATTATTAAGATGCTAAATACAATGATTTTTCAATAGTTTTGTCATTCAAAGTTTGCAATATTGACCTGTATGTGTCTTTATTAATAATATGTTACAGACTAGCCGAGATTTGATCGGTCCAAATCGAAAGCTCCCAAAAGGTCATAACTCATGTTCCGTCACTTTTTAAATTTGATGGTGACCTTACAAGTCAATACAAATGCCTCCACCGGCCACTAAGAAATTTCTAGATAAGCATGGCCATGATACTAAATTTAATAATGAAAGTTCATATAAAAATCAAGAATGTCTCAATTGGAGTAAACTAGTAAAAATAATAATTTAAGAATATAATTGTTAAATCGTGAGTGTAATTGAAGAGGTTCATTTGAATTATATTTTGGTTTATTTTTCAATAATGGAAAGTCGAGCAAATAAGCATATTCGCTTTCGCTTTCGCTTTCACTTTCACTTTATTTAAGAACATAATTGTTAAATCATAACTGATAATGGTTATTGGTAATTTGAAGTTGTTCATTTGCGTTTACTTTTTAATAATGAAAATTCGGACAAATAAACATATTCATCGGTACGCATTTAAAAAAAAAATACTTAGTTAGATATTTATTTGACTTTTAAAAGCAAAGAGAGGTTCAAATTACAATACTGACTTGTCCTCCAAATTGGAACCTTTAATCCTCCAAATTGGAACCTTTAAGAGAAGAATATCACCGAGCTATCTTTTTCTATTTGACATGTTTCTCATACCCATACTACATCGTGGCAGATATGCCGAACCAGGTTCCACCTAATATGCTTTACTTCGTGAAGAAACTTGCTTTGCAATTAATGTGCACGACCTCCATTATTTCAACGAATACATGGATCACATCAAACTATCATGAAATCCATGGTTGGGAGGTGAAGATAATAATGTAACTTATCAAGTTATGCATGCTTCAAAAATGTCTATGGAAAAAAAGTTGATTTCTTAAGGTTCTTTGCCGACACAACTTATTGAATATTTGCTCCCATATGGGAATGTCCAAAATACCAAGTTTTCAATTAAAGAAAAGGGGAATATCAAACACTGAATTGTAAAATCACAATAATAAATAATAGATTTAAAAAAAAACTATGAAGTAAAATGAATTTGATGATATATATATAATAAACTATTTGGAATTACAAAAGTATTAATAACAACCAAATCTTAAAATTTGTATTTAGTGCAAACAAATAAATTTGTATTCAGTGTAGTGGAAGTTAAGAAGCACATCACGATAAGAACTTGGATTATCAACATTTTTCCTTCATGTAATTTCCATTTGTATGTCTTTTTGATAGCTTTGTTTTTCATGTCAAATACACGTAAGTTCATTTGGGCTCTTCTACTTCTTAGAATAAGAAGTTTCATTTATTCTACACAACAAGGTAAATGACCATTGTGACCATTGTTTTCCTTGTCGTGTTAGATCTTTTATCAATGTGCTTTCAACATTATGCTCAATCACTATGTTAATGTTATTATATTCTTTTGACCTTGCATCTATATTGGTTGTTGATCTTATAATTGTAATGACCTATTTATCTTCTTAATGTGGAGACCCTTGGATTAAATCATTTGAAGAGGATGTTTTAACTTTATTGAGGGTATTTGATCTTGATATGTTGGCAAACTCAAAAACCTATATTAGTATTGGTGTTGTAAGGGCTTCTATTATTTGTTTCTAATTTTTTTTTGTTATTAACACACTTACCTCTAGTTTGATAATTTGCTCGGGAGTAACTTCAAAAAGTGGGCAATTTATATTTGGAGTTGATTATTTCTTGGTTGATTTTTTTGTGCTTTTTCCTTCTATCATCAACCTCTTTGTAATTTAGAACTTGTTAGAATAACTCATCTTCCCCTTGATATATTTACCATACACCCATTTAAGATTGATGGATTTGAAATGGGATCAAGCACTTTGAAAGCTCTCCCATAAAAGAGATACTATGTGAGTTTATTGGCTCGTATCCCGAGTGTGCTTCAAGTATGTTAGAAAGTAAGCATCTATAGTAATGGGGAAAGAAGACCACAACTACCCTATTATTTCGGTTGTGTTGTGGCTCCATGCAAAACAAACCAATAGGAAATCTCTTTGATGACTAATTTTATGGCCACATATTCAGGAAACATGTATGTATATTTGGAACTCTCTACACATGAATGAAATTGGATATTTCCTCTACTGACCAAATTTTAATAGGGTTCAAGGATTTTATAGCTTCACTTGTGAATTAGGGAAACTGTGTAAAATTATATTTGATAAATAAGCACAAGAAGGTTACATATATAATGAAATACTTTCGCATGTATTTAGACCTATAGAGTATGAAATAATGGATGTTAATGGGAGGTAACTCTGGGGTCCATGTAGTATTCAAGTTTAGGAAATCACATGAAGCACATACACAAACCAAGAAAGACGAGGACATGAAGAATTTGGGTCATTAATTTGGCTTGGCATCCACAACCTTTTGTAACGTACTAACAACACTGTTTGAGATGGTCTCTGCCACTTTGCGAAGTGCCTAATATTTTAGTGCTTAATAGATAATCAACACATCGTGCATTAAAACAAACTTGGCATTATGTTCTCCATCCAACTGGGACATTAAGAGTGCCATGCTTATAATTTTTTCTTCAAATTTTGTATTTGAAATATTACTATTTGTATTCTCTTAAAAGGTGTTGATCCGTTCCACCACACTCTTACTAATTCATCTAGATAACAAATTGGTTACAAATGCATCATCCCATGATGATAAATATTCACATGAGAAAGCGGTATTTTATAAATCCTTTGATTGATGTGAACATTAAACAAACATACCACATCTACTCGCAATGATTTTATATGCTTCTATTTGATGTAGGCTTGCACAACTAGGAACTTAAAAACATCATAGCGTAGTTGTTGACTCATAAATACATGATATTTTCACTTTTTAGTATGTGTCTATCTCCACATTGTTAAGTCCCACTCATGGGTCCTCCTACCATTTGAATCTTGGCTTTGTTATTGTGTTACATAAGATATTACCACCCCAAAATGTATCCTAAATAAGAAATTGATTAAAAATTAATTAAAAGTTACTTAACACCACTAATCAAGTATTTAGTCAAACCCCTATTTCCCCTGAAATTTTTTCTATTTGCACAAGAAACAATGTGGAGTTTGGCACACGTTATGATGTGGGGTTAATTCAAAATTTTTGAAACCGGGTATTAATGGAAAAATCCCTCCAATTCCATATTTTTCGATTTGCCCCAAAATATCCGGCTTACCCAAACCCAAAATATGTTCTAAAACCAAATCTGCGTCTGCATTGAATCTACCCTACTTGAACAAATTCCATGTGCCTGTCAACACACTCGGTCTATGATCAAACTAAAACAGATCATGTTGAATCCACCTGAAGAGAAGTTATGCTATCGTGATCGATTGGCAAGAGTATGTTTTTTCCATTTTTTGGTGCCCTAGGTTTATATTTTCGAAGATTTTTTTCATAGCCTACCGTAAGTAAAGAGGAACATTCTATTGCTTACAGAATATGCATTGCAGAGGAACCATATATTGTTTCCAAAATTACTTATTTTATTTTATATCTTACCCTGATCTAAATATTCGAACTCAGTCCTTTTTTGAGATCTAACCCTGCTGGAACTGTCAACGAACTAGCTCTCTGATCAAACTAAATCATACCGCGTTGATATCCTCTGAGAAAAATTGATTGTGTGGTGATACGACTAGTAAGTATTTTTGTTTTTCAGTTTTTGTCTTCTTAAATATTTTTACATTCTTACCCTGCTTGAACAAAATATATGAATGCATCAACAAGTATGCGATCAAACCAAATTTGATTGCATTGAAATCTGATGAAAAAATTGATGGTTTAGTGATCGAGTGACAATACTTTGTTTTTACTTTTTCTTTTGATCGACTGGTGTAGTGATGGACTTATTATCGGCCAATTGATTAAACCCATCAGCTATTTGATCAAACCAAATTAGACCGCGTTGAAATACTCTGAGCAAAATCGATGGTGTAGTGATACGACTGGTAAGACTATTTTTTTCAGTTTCTTATGCTTAAAATAATTTACATTGTTACCCTACAATTTTTTTATTTAAGCAGTCTATAAAATGCTTTATCAGATACTGTGTATGTAGAGAAATTAAATTCACCCTTTATTATTTGATGCAGATATCAGTTTGGACCATCTGGATGCGAATCTAAAATCTTGGTTGGAAGGGGAAAATAAATCGAAGGTTTTTACCAAAGGTTAGAATTTATGTAGTATTAATATTATGCCTTTATAAATACTTTGTTTTTTCACTCTTGCTTTCCAATTAAGAAATCATGTGTAACCTGTGTAGGCCATTTTGGCTCCCTGTCGTGTTTGCAGAATTTTACTTCTTATAAATTTGATCATGTTCAATACAGACCATTATCCGTTGCCACATAAAGAACGAAAGTCATTTCCTCTAGAGGTTGTGGAAGAAGCTTTTCGAATACTTGCTAAAGAGCATGCTAAATGATAAAAGAGATGAAAAATGAAGCGGCAATTGTCTATACAGTGACAAAAGTCACAGAAATTATATAGACTTGCAAACACTAATTGTTTGAGTGACGATGATGTATCCAGTGGTAATGATGTTGAGAACCAACCTAATGATAGGGATATGACTTATCAACTCCGATGTCATTCAACTTAGCAGTATGTTAAGGGAAAGGCTCCAAACTTTGATACAATTGCTATTCTTAAAGGAGAAAATGGTTTAGAATAAATAGTTATCTGCAAAGTTATAGATGAGTCACATACAATAAAAGTAGAGTTGACAATGTTGGATCCTTGTGGTGATGATCCAATTATTTACACTGATAGTAGAAATGACACATTGACACATGCTATGGATGATGGTCTGCCTGTTCAAATGGTGTATGCATATGAAACTGGCAAGCTTATGTTGCAGCATCCTTCAATTTATGAATTAAAATTAGAATTATCTTCAAGTGGGCCAAACGAAAATCATAAAAAACATTCCACTGCAGTCATCAAGCGAGGGTTTTATATGGGATCTTGTTGATATGTGACTCCCCTATTGACTCAAAATGGTCATTTAGTGAAGATTGGTAGACAAAAATTCATTCAAATGGATGGGCTATTGTTGCATAACAAAAATCCATTTGATTTTACCATAAAGTAAAGCAGGTATGTCTGTATCTATTATGAAAAATTGCCTGGTATGTCTAAAGAGGAGTCTTTGAAAATTCCATATCCTGTAGAAGTGTTGGATTGTCTAGTAGATGTTTCAACTCGTGGAACATTTTGTTGGGTAAGAATATTTAAAAATCATGTAGATGTTTTTGGTAGAGGCCACTATATTGCTGAAGGTGTGAATTTGCATCCACGTTAGGTGTTTTACACAAAACAAGCTTTGTTGATACCAACTGAAATAAATGATCGTGAGTATGCATGTGTATCTTTTAATATATATTCTTCAACTCATGTATGAAAAATTTATTTATAGTATCTAATGTTATATTATGTTGTGTTGTAAGCATTGTTGATGTTTTCTTTACTGTGAACTCTATTAAAAGGTGAGGCACTAGCAATTGAAAAGGAGAATCTTTTTTTTGTCAATTTATTGCTACAAATGATGATAAGCACACCAGTTTTCAACTTCTTGCAACAAAAGGTGACAATGAAGTTGTGACTTCTATATTAGCTGCATCCACAAAATATGGAACACACAATGCATTGCCATCATATATCAGAATATTGCAGCCCAATCGAGTACATCACCACAATATTCATCTTCTTTCCTGCAAAGTTTTCAATCACATAAGGTCTCGGCACATTATACGCACTGAATCTTATGTGGAAAATCCTTATTCAGATGAAATTTTCATGGTTACTGTTGAACTAATTGCAATGAGTTATGTACCTCCTGGGATTGTAAAGAAGAATAATTCACTAGAGTTCAGCATAGAAGGTTATGAGAATATTAAGGAGGCAGTTTTCTATACATGGCCAACCTTTCTTGATAGATATCAGCCAACTTCAGGCTCAAGTGATCAGACTCAGCCTCTTGGTAAATGGAGAGTGGGACCAAAATTTAGATTTCACTATTTGTATAATATCTGACAACCTCGAGTACAAGTACACTTTTCATGGGATTCACACCAATGGGACCCTGTCCATCCGTGTTATGGATTAGGGATGAGGATGGGTGTACCCCATTTGGATTTGTAAACATTTTTCCTTTCATTAGTAACTTTTTATATTGTTTGGTGTAATATGTATGGTGAATTATATTATTTAGTATATATGAATTGTTTATTTATTGCATTAAATTGTTTTATATGTACATGCACTATGGTTCTATAGTAGCTTCTTTAGGATTGGATGTGTTGATCATTTTGGACTTTCAGTGTGTTGAAGAATCTTGGGGTATTTTGAAAAAATAATTTACATATTGTTGAATAATGTACTATATTTTGGCTTGAAATATAATAGGCTTATTTCTGACGAAAAAATGAGTGGTGTTTTACCTTTTTTATCAAAGCACTAAACTCAAATTATTTAATCTAACAAAAAATTAAAAACATTCTTCATGTGCTAGTAAGAACGTTACATAGTCAAATTGAATGATATGAGTTGAACATGATGTGTATTAACAATCACCACTAGACTATTCAATATTTTCAATTTTATCCTAAAAATTGCTATTGTGTAAAAATACTGAAAATCAACCCTAAAAATAGGGTTAAATTTTTGGCCTGTTTGAGAGATTCAAATTGGAAAATCTGAGTTTTATTATTCTTTGTTTTTTTATAGTTTCATATTTGCATTTAATATTTGCAAATACCAGGGAATTTTGCTTAGTTATTTTCATTAAAAATAATGGCTACAACACCCTTAGCAGGATGCAACCTACCCTAGCACCACCCTTCCACCTTATTTGTCTTTTTCAGATTTCCGAAACTTCTTTTCTTCAATTATGTTTCTTCATTTGCATTGGTCTCTATCTAATGTTTCTTCTTCTTTGATCTCGACTGTTGAGACACTTTCCTTCCAAATCACATGCTTGTTTATATATTATGCATCTTACTCTTCATTCGTTGCATCTCTTTGAACTGGGATAGTGTCTTTTCATACTCATGCCGCTTCAAAAATATTAACTCTATTTTTAATTAAATAACAAACCCTGGTTTTTAATTAAAGATCATATGTGTTGTTTTTAATAAACTCAGCCTTGTTATATTTTATTAGTTTATTCTTGTAGCTTATCATAATGCCTTTTCAGCATCACACCCTTTCCATAATCGCGCCCTTCATTTTGGAAATTTCCTTTTTATCAAATAGACCACTTCATAAAAAATACTTCTTGATTTAATTAATTTGTTCTGATAAATAGCTAGAAGTTAATTTCCTCTATTTCATAACATCTTAATTATTCCTTATTAAACTGACTTAGTTGGGAAATTTAAACAAAACATTGTTAACATATATTATTAGGCTTATTGCTGGCATATTCACATACTGTGTAAGAATAGCTTTTCCTCAACTTGGAAAATCAAATTTTCACTCATGTGACTACCAAAGAAGAGACTGACATCATGACTAGATGACCAGTTCATCAAAGAACAATCCCATACAAACTGATGAATTTATCACCACATGGACAGTTTTTGGCGGGCATTTCCAAATAGCCCCTTAACCTTGTGATTTTAACACTTAGCCATATTTCATTTGTTCTCAATATGCAAAACAAGATTTTTCTCACTTTGGCAAGTTGATTTCATGAACATGTGACCATCATAAGGCAACTGAAAACATGACTCGATAACCACTTCAACAAGTTATTGATACATGTCACATTTTGAGTTTGTTGATATACACACATCATCTAGCAGGCATTTGAAACTAGCTTTTTAAACTACCAATTCAACACTAAGACAAAATTGTAAAACCCTAGGTCAACATGAGTAGATTTTTATTTTCATCAAATTGGAAGTATGAGACACCCAATGGATAGAGGCCAACAAGATGATTCCATCTAGACCAATTTCATCCTTTGATGCCTCTTTCTCTCTCCTCGACGGACTTTTTTTGGAGAAGTGCAAATCAAGCCAAGAGGCACATTTGGAAGATCAATATCTTCACCTACAAAGACTTTTTGGACAAACCAATTATATGGTTGGATGCACCAATAAACAGTCCAGAGACCCATATCCTCAAAATACTTTAAGACATCAACCATAGGAAATGGCAGGCATTTTACTGAGGTCACTTAGGCATTTTTTCCAGTTTTTTTAATACTTGGACAATTTGTGCGTTTTACTGGACTAGCGCAACCTTCTTGAAACACTGTTTTGGAAGACCCCTAAATTCCTCCTCAGACACTCTCAAGCCAAAATGAGACCATGGTAAGGTATACAAATCAATAATCTCCATCTTGACAAGATGGGGCGGGAATTTACCTTGACCTATGAGGTACATCGGGCATTTTCTTAAGGCCACTTGGACCAATTTTCCAACACTTGGTTAATTTCCATAATTTCTCTAAACTGACATATCTCTAAATAATTAAGTCAAATTGTAATAATGACATCATGAAGGTACTAGAACATCATTAGGTGGATTTTCATGTTCATCACCCATGCCACATCATCATATCATCATATATTCACTTCCTTTGTTATTCCTTTGTCTTTCACTAAGTTTTCCCTGTCATCATGTCCTTGGTTATTTCTTTGTCATTACCAAACTCCCTTGACATCAATGACAACCACATTAAACAATAAGCTTTCAGGTGGAGGATTTACACACTTGACCATTGAATCATTTGCGATAAAAGGTCTATGGCCAAGAAGATAATGTCCTACAAAAACAACCAATCAACAGTTTTTGCACCCTCCCATATTATGCCCCCCTTTGAAAAAAATGGCTTAGTACTGAAAATATGGCTCAAGTGGATTTGGGAAAATGACCGCCATTTCCTCAGAGAGAGAGAAATAACTATTTGGAGGGAACCATCCTATAGGTGGATGACCAATGCACCTGAATGTAGTTTCAGTCTTGTAAAAAAGTGTCATGTCAAGAAAATATTGGCCTGCCAAAACAACCACCTAGCCTTTTTTGCACTTAAAACTGGCCTAAATTGCCTTGGGAAAATGCCCACCAGTTTTCACCAGTGAAGGATTAAATTTATCTGACAACATAACATTTTAGGTGGAGGAATTTCACACTTGACAATTTACTCCTTCTCAATAAAATGTCTATTTCCAAGAATATAATGGCCTACCAAAACATCCAATCAACACTAGCTTTTTAAACTACCAATTCAACACTAAGACAATTTTCAAACCCTAGGTCGAAATGAGGATATTTTTATTTTCATAAACTTGGAAGTATGAGACACCCAATGGATAGAGGCCAACAAGGTGATTCCATCCAGACCAATTTCATCCTTTGAGACCTCTTTCTCTCTCCTCGATGGGCATTTTTTTGGAGCAGTGCAAATCAAGCTAAGAAGCACGTTTGGTAGATCAATAACTTCACCTACAGAGACTTTTTGGACAAACTAATGATATGGTTGGATGCACCAATTAACAGTCTAGAGACCCATATACTCAAAATAATTTAAGGCATCAACAACAAGAAATGACGAGCATTTTACTGAGGTCACTTAGGCATTTTTACCAATATTTTTATACTTGGACAATTTGTGCATTTTACTGGACTGGAGCAACCTACCTGAAACATTGTTTTGGAAGACCCATAACTTCCTCCTTGGACACTCTCAATCCAAAATGAGACCATGGTCAGGTATTTAGATCAACAATTTCCATCCTGACAATATGGGGTGGGAATTTACCTTGACCTATGAGGTATGATGGGCATTTTCTTAAGCCCACTTGCACCAATTTTCCAACACTTAGTTAATTTTCAGGATTTCTCCAAACTAACATATCTCTATATAATTAGGTCAAATTGTAATAATGACATCATGAAGGTACTAGAACATCATCAGGTGGATTTGCATGTTCATCACCCATGCCACATCATCATATATTCACTTCCTTTGTTATTCCTTTGTCTTTCACTGAGTGTTCCCTGTCATCATGTCCTTGGCTATTCCTTTGTCGTTACTGAGCTCCCATGACATCAATGACAACCACGTTCAACAATAAGGTTTCAGGTGGAGGATTTACACACTTGACCATCAACTCATTCGTGAAGAAAGGTCTATGGTCTATAAGATAATGGATTTCGAAAACAACCAATCAACCTTTTTTGCACCCTCCCATATTAATCCCCCATTTGACAAAAATCACTAAGTACTAGAAATATCGCTCAAGTGGCTTTGTAAAAATGACCGCGATTTCCTTAGAGAGAGAGAGAGAGATTTGGAGGGAACCATCCTATAGGTTGATTATCAATGCACCTGAATGTAGTCTCAGTCTTGGAAAAAAGTGTCTGGTTAAGAGACTATTGGCCTTCCAAAATAACCACTCAGTCTTTTTCACACTTCAAACTAGCCTAAATGGCCTTAGGAAAATGCCCACTAGTTCTCACCAGTGAGGGATTAAATTTATCTGACAACATAAGATTTCAGGTGGAGGATTTACACACTTGACAATTTACGCCTTCTCGATAAAAGGTCTATGTCCAAGAAGATAATGGTCTGCCAAAACATCCAATCCACACTAGATTTTTAAACTACCAATTCAACACTAAGACAAAATTGTCAAACCCTAGGTAAAAATGAGGAGATTTTTATTTTCATCAAATTGGAAGCATGAGACACCCAATGGATAGAGGCCAACAAGGTGATTCCAACTAGACCAATTTCATCCTTTGAGACCTCTTTCTCTCTCCTCGGAGGGCATTTTTCTGGAGCAGTGCAAATCCAGCTAAGAAGCACGTTTGGAAGATCAATATCTTCACCCACAGAGACTTTTTTGACAAACCAATGATATGGTTGGATACACCAATCAACAGTCTAGAGACCCATATCCTCAAAATGATTTAAGACATTAACAACAAGAAATGGTGGGAATTTTACTGAGATCACTTAGGCATTTTTACCAATAATTTTATACTTGGACAATTTTTGCATTTTCCTAGATTGGAGCAATATGCCTGAAACACTATTTTGGCAGACCCATAATTTCCTTTTTAGAAACTCTCAAGACAATTGGAGACCATGGTCAAGTAGACAAATCAACAAGCTACAACCTGACACTATGGGGCGGGCATTTACCTTAACCTATGAATTATGGCAGACATTTTCCTGAGGCCACTTGGGAAGTTTTACTACCACTGGTGCAAAAACAACCTAGAACCCTGTTTTGGTAGGCCTTTAACTTTGTCATCAAAAACCCTCATTGAGAACTAATACCATGGTAAGATAGCCTCTTCAACAAGCTATAACATCATAGTTTTAGATCATTTTTATCATTCTCCTATGAGGTAAGATGAGAAACAATAGTGGATTTGGACCCAAAATTCGATGACAAAATCCAACGACCTCCGATGAAGAAGGACTATGTCGTTGGATTTCACCTTAAAAATCTCAAAATTTGATGATCTTTTTAAAATTGATAGAAGGAGACATCAGATATCTGAAGGATATGATCATATCCGATGGTCATGTGGATATCCGACATCATACTATGCATTGGGATGTCGGATATACGATATCAATTCTCCAACGGTAACTAGGTTCAAGCCGTTGGATATCCGACGGACTTTTGACTTTTAAAACTTATAAATACTGAAACATTCCGACATGTTTGCTATACAAGCGTCGGTTTGCGGAAGTTTTTTATTCGACGGACTGTTTTTCATTATTTCCATTATTTTTGAGATTCAAGCAAGCAAAGTGTGGAGCTTCATTTTCTAAGATCGATAATCTTCATTCAAGCTCTTTACAAGAAAATGTCAACTGGTAATATTCCTGAACCAGACGAACAAAATCAACAATTGCTTGCTAGATTGTGGGAAGGAGTTGAAAAAAGGGGTGATAGAAAATGCTATTCTCCATGTACTAAATATAGGGGATTTAAGAGGAGAAGAATTTTGATCAGAACAGCCACAAAACATTGTCGGGAGCATGGGCACGCTGAGGGGGGACATGAATACCATCCATTTGTAAGTTTTGCATTATATATGTTTTTATTTTGATTGCTTTTGTAAATTTATGTATTGATCATGGTTTCAATAGATGGGGACTAACATGGACAATAAATATTATTTTAATATTAAATATTTATTATACTATTTCTTTTTCTTTTGTGCATGTCGAATGTAGGGTATAGTAGAATAACTCATTTATTTGTTCATTAGTGAGACTAACCCACTCACCAGGGAAAGCAATTAACTCTCTAGATTTGTGACACTTTCCATCATGATAATAGAAATAACAACTATATTGGCATGTTGTAATTTCTCTTATATTTTCCTATAGAAATTACCATAACATCATTTATCTTACCTTAGTGGAGTACAGTATGAGAAATATTGTGTTATATTTGAGTAGCTTTGCTCAGTAATTGGGTCAATTATTATGTCTCTTGGATAGTTTGGATACACCTATTTGACCAACAGTTCAATAGGCTATTGCTCTTTTCATCCCAACAGTACAACATTTGTTACATTTTAAATGCATCACATAAATGTTTACATTTTGCATTTGAAACTTTTACATTTTGCGGTTGAATTTCTTATATTAACTTTTATCTATTGATGGTTTCATGTAATTATAAAGGAAAGACATCGTAGGGCACTTCGTTCGGAGGAAGTGCTTCCACAACAAGTACCGGAAGCTGTGAATATTAATGGAGAACAAGTTAATGATCACATTAATGAAGAAGATGATCATTCTGAAAACATAGTTGAAGATGATGTTACAAATAATTTGATCCATGATTCATTTAATGTTGGAATGATCAATTTTGATCATGATGATCATGATCATGAAAATGATGAACATTTTGATGATATTCATGATATACCTCTTCTTGATAAGGCATACAAACCCCTTTATGAGGGCTCCAAGAAAAATCTTCTGTCTACTATATTATTGATAATGAACTTGAAGGTTATGAATGGTATTTCAAACATATCAGTCACACGGATGTTAAGATATGTAATATATTCCATCACAAAATATATATGATTGTGTATAATTTTGTTGTTCATTCATATATAAGTCAAATTATTACGGATGAAATTTGTTCCATTATTACTATTTCTATATTATATTAACTAGATTTTTATTTTTATTTGTTGTAGCATGATAGATGAATATTTGTTACCACCGTCAAATATTTTACCTCACACATATCAAGATTTATCTGCCATCATGAAAGAAATTGGAATGTAGTATGAAGAAATTCATGCATGCCCCGATGACCATGTTCTATATTACAATCAGCATGAATTTGCAACAGAATGTCCTGAATGTCATATCAGTAGATATCGCACAGATCAAGTAACTAAAAAGGTGCCTCGCAAGGTTCTACGTTTATTCTCATTATTCCACATCTGCAACGACTGTTCAGGTGCAAAAATATAGCGCAGTTTATGGATTACCATGCATGGAACAGAAGTCAAGACGACATTATTCGGATGCCTGCAGATGGGTCTACATTTAGAGATATGGAGGAAAAATGGCCCCACTTTGAAGAAGAACCTCGTAATCTTAGGATTTCTTTGGCAGCAGATGGTGTCAATCCATTTGCAGAGATGAGATCCGTTTACTCGGCGTGGCCTATTTTTGTTATCAACAACAACATTCCTCCATGGTTGACAATAAAGAGGGAGCACATAATGTTGTCGATGATTGTTCTAGGTACGAACCCTGCAATGTTTTTTTTTAAGTAGTTGTATCTCATTTGTCATATTTTTGCCGCATAATGTTATATATATATTTAATGTTTTTTCTATTGTGCAATATGGTTTAATATATGTAATATTAATGGTTAGTCTCATATTTATATTTTTTATATATTCATATCAATCAGGTAAGTACCAAGTGAAAGATATGAATGTATATATCGAACCTCTTATTGACGAGCCACTGAAGTTATGGAATGGAATCACTATGTATGACATATCTAGACCAATACGACAAAGGAAATTTCAATTCCATGCAATGCTTGTATGGACAATACATGATGCCCCACGGTTAACCCATTTCTGTGGTATGTAATTATAAGTTCCACTTTATTTGCAAAAAGTTATACGAGCTACTAGTTAATATACTACGCATGCATGTTTTTCTAAATAATATTATAGTCATTTTGTATATAATTATAATTGATCACATAGATATTCCATCTCTTCATGTAGGTCTTCAGATAGAGGGGAAATTTGCATGTCCAGTTTGTGGTCCTAAGATCAAATCTCGTCGTTCAAAAAGATTAGAAAAGGAGGTGTTTGATGAGTATAGGCACTTCCTCTATAAGAATCACAGGTATCAAACTACTGAAAAACATCTGTTCAATGGCAAGCAAGAGACTGCATTAAAACCGTAGAGAATGACACCTTGCCTATGGAATTTGCAATATAATAGAAATCGTCAAGGTACGTATAATGAATCATCATATATGATATGTTATATTGTATTTTTTTTATATTGTGTGTTTTTTAATGTAACTGACATTAATTTATGTAATTTCATGATTGTCGTTCATGTGATCATGAAGGAATTAATGGGCTTCCACGAGGAATGAAAAGTTATCCTAGACAATGAAGTAGGGTTCCTTACTATGAGCACCTACAAATTGCTCATCTATTTGATACAATGCATATCGGAAAGAATGTGACCAAAACATTATGGAAAATATTGGAGGAAGGAGTGACAAAGAAAAAATTGTCAAAATTTGCAAAGACATTCAAGATAGCAACCATGCAATGAAAGACATCATTCAATTTTGTAGAAACAGAGAGCAAATTAATATAAACTCACTTCCATGGATGTTAACGGACCGGCAAAGTAATGTTGTAAAAGAAGTCATTCAAAAAATTAAATTTCCCATTGGATTTTGTGCAAACATGAAGAATATCATAACAAAGAAAGGTGATTTCGCAGGGGTGAAAACTCACGATTGGCATGTCTTCATGAAGGTAATTATTATGGTATAGATTTAATTTTTTTTTTCCTATTACAGTGAATATGGTTGGTATATTTTTTATTTGTCTACTCTTTGTTGTTAAAATGAAACTATTTGTATATTATTGTTACAATATGTTCTATGTCTCTCTATCTCGGACAACTTAGACAACAATGTCAAGCAAATAATATATAGTCTCGGGAAATACATGAGGCAAGTGGTGATTTTTTCCATGCGCTTAGTGTTTGTTTAATTCAACATAGAACTTATATTTGATTTTCGTTCTATAATTCATGATGTTACGTAATATATTGTTTTTTTATTTAATCTCTTGATTTGGTTGTCATGTCACTTGTAGATGGTTTTCATCTAAAGAATTCCATAAAGAAGACATTAAGTATTGGAGAAGAGAAATTCCTTTTCTCATGTGTGAAATGTAGAAGCATCTACCTTCGGCATTTTTCAATGCACAGGAACACTACCTCATACACCAAGTTGAAGAGATTGAACTGTGTGGACCTGTGCACTCAAGGTCCATGTGGATGGTTGAGAGGCACTTGAAATTTATGAAGGTTTTGGTTAGACAACGAGCATATGTTGAGGGTTCTATCATGGAGGGATATATGGTATACCAAAACATGCTATATATTAGTGAATATCTTCCTAAATTAGCAAAAAAGCTCAATTTACGTCGCATTTGTGACCCAGAATCCAATAAGAGTTTCGAAGGGGAGTACCTGAAGGGGAAAGGTAGATCGAGGAAGGTGAAAGGTAATATAACACATTCTTATATTTAGTATTTTGCATAATTTTATACTATAATATACTTTGTTAACTTACTATATTACATTTGTATTGAATTTTAATTTTATTGTCATGAAACAGTTGGTCGAGAGTGGGATGCAATTCATTTATTCATCGCAAACAATCTTGACTGGATGAAGGTATGGATCGAATGATGTGAACAATATGGTCATGGAATATCATGGGAAGGTGTGGCTTCATTGGTTAAAGCTGCACATCACAATGGAGACACCAATCTAACACAAAGAGAAATCGATTTAGCAAGAGGTTTAAAAGATAAGAAGGTAAGAGACATGTTTTATAAGGCTAAAAGGTTTTAGAAGAATTGTGTTCTTGGTCGAAATAACACTGTTTGGACTATTCACCCTACTTTGAAGCTTACTATGAAGAAAATATAAGAGTTTGAGAAATAGTAGTTTGATAACTTTTTCCGAAATGACCCCCAGGGGATGGGGGTTATGACCCGAATTACCAAAAAAATACTATCTAGATTAGAAACAAGCCCTATTTCAATACTAGAAAAATCTCTATCAAATCTTAACATCATCAGATATAATAATTAAAATAGAAACCTAGTGACTGGCAACTGGGGTTTTGTTCTTCGCTAATTGAGGAACATCCTTCTAACAGGTCGAAGGAAAGCAATGAAAAACCAACTACAAGGCCAAGGTGTTGGCTGAAGGAGTGCGGCTGAAATTTTTCCTCTTCAATTCTATTTCTAGAGCATTCAATCTAGCATTAATTCTTTCATCTGCTATTAGAGTGGTTATGTGTTAGCGACTAACCATTGGAGCATCAAAAACCATACCTACAGATTAAATAATGTGATACATGGGGCCAACGTTGAAATTTTTTAAATATGTGTTGACTTGGACTGAAATTTGGCATGGTTAGTCTAGACGCATGCATTGATGGTGTGGGAGGGTTTCTATACTCAAACATGGCTGACAATAACCATTGCAGCATCAAAAACCATACTTATAGATTAAATAATGTGATACATGGGGCCAACGTTGAAATTTTTTAAATATGTGTTGGCTTGGACTGAAATTTGGCATGGTTAGTCTAGATGCATGCATTGATGGTGTGGGAGGGTTTCTAGACTCAAACTTGGCTGACACTCATCATTGAAGCATCAAAAACCACACCTATAGATTAAATAATGTATCTTTTTTCTACTTTAGGGTTTATCATTTGTTATTTATCGTGTATCTTTTTTGCATTATGTTCATTTAAATCTCAATTGATATCAAATTAGATAATAAAAATGTTGGTCTCTTCATTAAGAAATATGGTAAAATCAATGGTGGAACTTATCTATTTGCTTTTCCATTCATATTTACATCAAAATACCAAAATCAACCATTATGTCACAAAAGACCTTTCTGTTGCAGTATGGACCATACACATTAAGTATATTAAGGGGTCTCTCCAACCCCTAATATGACCTTTGAGTTTGATACCTACAATTGTGTGAAATGGAGAGAAATCAACATGTAGCGGGTTCCAAGCCACTAACAAACCTTTGGACATACCATTGGCATCCACAACACAACACTTCCAGGTGGGATTTAGTTTAGGAAAAACTTTTCATGCATTATTGTTTTATTGTATGAATCACACTATGTTATGGTAGCTCCCGTTATTATATTGAATATATCCCTCTATACTCTATATGGAAGCTCCCGGTGTTATATTTACAGCCCCCAAGATAAAGACCCAACGATCACCAGAGCTAGCACACCAAAGTTATAAGGTACTAAGCTAATAAAGCCTATATTGGGTAGTGGGAATATTGGTTGTGATACTATCCACCCAAGTTCAAATCTAGTTCATGACATGTTATGGTGGACATTAGGGATACCCTTATTCTTCACAAATAGCAGGTTTCTATTATTTCCATGGATGTAGTCTATAATGCCAATAAACCACAATTAAAAAAAAAACTAAACCATAAGGTACTAAGCAAATCCATCCCACTCTTTGAAACACCAAAGTTAGCTTTAAAAAATAAGCAACCTGGTTTCCATGAACAATTTAAAACCATGCACAATTTAAATAGTATTAAAGGAGTCTCAAACAACATTAGAATCTGCAATGATTTTTTTGATGGTACGAGTCATTTCCTTGTGAGGGATTTGAGAATATTTATAAAATCACTTTCTATAGCAATGGAATGGGACTTAAGGTTTCTACCCAACTTCAAACTGGTAAAAAGGGCTCTAGATTTAGTAACATAACTGGTTTGGTGTCCTCCTTCTCTATAAAGGATGCAACTAACTTTCTCTGATCATCTCTTATTAGACCTCTCCATCAACTCTCGGGTTTCCCAACACCTTAAAAAGTTCTTCTTAGTCCAATTAAGAAAGGGCTTATACCAACAATTTTGTTCTTCTAATTCTTCTTATCAAAAGTTCTAATGCAATTCAAAGGCCCCAATTATTGTGTTAGAGAATATATGAATATTCTCTGGTTTGAAAAGCCTTTTCATTTTACTTTGTAACAAACTCATCTCTTCTTTAACGAATTCAATGTGACAAAGATATTTAAAAAAGTTGAATATGTTTTAATTCTATCCACTCCCATTAAATGTCTTGAGTCTTGTTATTTTTCTAGTTTCTACACATTTGCATTTGAATGGGTTGAAAATTGATAATAAAAAAACTTAATATAAAACAATATAAAATATAAAACACTATATAATATAAAACAATACAAAATAAAATATTATATAAGAAAAAAAAGAGAAAAAAACAAAATAAAAACAAACTATATATAATACAAAAAAAACACTTACCATTTCACTTTGGATTCGATGCGTGCCCATTTCACCATGCCCCCATTTCACTTTCAATTTGACACCAGGAGGAAGGAGGAGCTCTGCAACTCTATGAAACCCAAAGCAGAGAGCTGGAGGAGAGCATGATTTGATACCCCATTTCAATTCGACGCGTGCGATCAGGAGAGGTGCTCTGCAAAATCAATTTTCAAACCCTAAACGATTTCAATCCAACACAGAGGAGCTCGAGAAGGCAGATATGTCCTCGGTATGTCTATGAATTATATGTCTAATGCATAATGTGCTTGTCATATACAATGATATCCTTTCCAGGATTTCTTTCATGTCCGCCTTTAGCACAATACCGCACTAAGTCATGACCTTTATTAGGCTGTTATGCACCTGCTAGCACTGGACCGTGACTTTTAGGTTTGCGTCATGGCTTGTCTGAGACTGTAGAAGGTTGTCGTGACTTGCTTAAGCTTGTAGAAGGTTGTCGAGACTAGTGTTGATCCTATTAGGGCTGGTTTGTGACTATTGATGATTCTTCTTGGGCTTCCATATGCTAATTTTGTTGGGCCGTGACCATGTTGACCCTATATGGGCTGCAGTGATTGTTGTGTGTTTTTCTATCCTTACTGGTACCTATCATGATTGTTTCAATGCATATTTAGTGGGTTGTTTCCTTGATGGTGCTTACAGTGACCCTTGTTGAGTATGTCGTGACCATTGAAAGAGTGCCCTTGCACATTCTCAACTCTTTGAGGTTGCTACTGCTATGTATCAAGGTGCCATTGTTTGAGGGTGTATGGTTTAATGCTTCCTCGTTGTTATTTGATTGCTATATGACTATCCTAAAGAGTGTTAAAGTTGAAAGAGATGAAAATTATGTTTAAATTTATCTTACCTTGTCACAACTATACTTATTTTGTTTCTAGCATTGATTTAGGAATTTATTTATGCATTAAAGTATAAATATTTCAATTTCTGCTCCAAACCCTAACCTAACTAAATTTTCAACTCATACAACAAGCTGTAGCCTCTCCTGAGAAGACCTTAGTCCCAAAACAGTCCCGAAGTAGTACTTTTTGTAAACTAAAACCATCATACTTTGAAGTTTCCTCAAGTCTCAGCGTGGAAGCAGACTCCATCTCCGATTTTGAAATGAATGTCTCATCCTCCACCAAATTAAATGAATGCCACAAAAAATTTGTTGTGAATTGGAGGGATGTTAAGTTAACCAACCAAACCGTGAATGCAAAAAGGAAGACCCTCATGTTAGGTGGGTACATGCCTATATACGATGATAGGATGGCATGCTCCCCGCTATCCGTTTATCTATGCATTCAGCCCTTATTCCCGTCGGATGGACACAATATATATATCAATTTGGAGTAAAGTCGGACCTTCCATACTTTGCATAGTTTCTCTCACTTTCTAGTAAACCTGAGACCTTCTCTTTTAAATAACTTCACAACTTTCATTTAACTGCTGGAGAATCTAAATCCAACCCAGGATTTCCTTATATATTTTTGCCTAGCATTTGATGGGAGGTTTTCCTTCTGTCTTTTATAATTGCATAAGATGTACCTTTAGAGTTGTTTGCAATAAAACCCGAGCTATTACTTCATTTTATACATTGTATCCCTTCAGGCTGCCACTAAGTAGTATCCCTTTGCTTCTTAGGGTATTGCAAAGTTTTACTTTATTTATTATTTTGACTCTATTTTAGTTTTTGGCTTATCAGAGTATTAATGTCTTCTTGGATGTCTCGTTCCTTCACTATGCTGGCAGAATTGGAACTACACACACAGGCTCAACGAGTTTATCTATAATGTGAGCCTCTTCATTGTAACCAGCTCTGTCTTTTTTTGCCTCATATTACGGTAAATTACTAGCATATTGGATAGAAATCATGTGATCTTTAAACACCTTTAGGGCCATACCCAGGATAAGCCTTAGCTTCATTGAAATGAAAGGAGTATAAACCCTCAACCAATTCCTCTAAGCGTAACTTTTTTTTTATAGCGATTCCCACATATGTAAAAGGAAACTACAATAAAAGCTTCTTCTTACCATGGATAAAATTTTATCTTTATATATAGGATTTAGTAGCTAACATACGTAACATACCTGAGCATTATAGCTAGGGATTCCTGTCCAACAAGTATACCATATAACCACGTCATTTCCTTGTAGGGGCCAGTCAATTCATATAATTTTACCTGGTACACCTGTGGTATTTGAAATTTCGGATATACCACTTATTTAGAATGAAAAATCCTCCAGCATATGCTTCAAGAAAAGCATCTCTTCTAACATTAAAAACACTTAGTAGGCTCTTACAACTTCAACATTTATCTTAAAGTAATTGTGTCAAGGAACCTACACCTTCTCTGATTCATCCAATCTCACTATATAGTACTTTGGGTCCCAACGTTTTGCCCACCAGTACCCTATTTCTCAAAACTTCAAAACTTCAACCACACAACTAGTGTTCACCAGGACAAAGCTCCAAGATTTTCCCTCCCTCTATTTTGAAACAGAGAGCTCTATGTACCATTTGTACATAATAGACCAATGGATAGGTCTATAAACTTGAACTAAGGATTTTTTACTATCGCCAATGAGAGCTTGGGATGCATCCTTATTTCTTCTACAAATTCATAAAATGTAAACTAAATTTTTAGCACTTAGATAATCCCTAATGCAATACTTTACTCAATCTTCAACTTCATGCCCGGGATATGTACCCAATTATCACTTATTCCGTACTTACTATTATTGACAACATGTATAGAGAGATATCAAACTTCATTTTAACTTGAGGAATTTATGGGTCAAAGGAACTATGGTTGAATGTGTACATGAGTTATTTTCTTGTCGTGATCTTAGAGGCCACATATTGACCCCCTATTTGATTTGCTGGGGAGTTTGGTTGCTTGCTTGCATTCTAGAAGAAAATTGAGTCACCACATTCAATTTTTCAACTCCAGTGGTAGCTCCATTTAAATTATATTCCCTGATTGTAGTTTTTAAGGTTCGATGTGTTATTAGTGAAGTAGCAGTGAATCTAGATATGACTTGGAGTTTTTTTCATGGGGCCTTTCAAGGCCCCATAGAGTAGTGCAAGATTAGGTTTTCTCTATATATCTCACATAGCCATTTCTTCATAGATAAATCCTACTTGGTGGCTAGGAAAAACAATATGGGTGAGTTCAATTTGCTCTTCTATCTTTTGAAATTTGTTGCAGAATTGGGTCTCACCCAGATTCAAGTCATACAGTCTATGTGTTAAATAACTCAACAACAAATTAAAGATCAATCTGGTATGGATGTCAACCAAATCATCATCCTCTTTAAATTGCCCTGTCTCTATAAATTAGATTTCCCTGATATGCGAAGGATTAGGTTGATAACTATACTACGGCTAAAAATAGCCCTGTCTATAAATTAAATTGCTCTGTCTATAAATTGACATATCCTTCCATGTAGATTATAAAAATTGCAATTAGGTCAAGTTCTCATTACATGGTTTGGATAAAATTGAAAGTTTCAACTTTCGTACAATTAGAAAATTTTCGGCAATGTAGAATGTGAGGAATGAGAATGTATCAATCATTGCCACCATATGAGTTTTGACAGTAAGATTATTTGTCCCCATCCCATTATGAAGTAGAACCATGTGAGATAGATCCTATAACACCATTAGCATCATGATATAAGCAAAATTGAAGTTTTGTTTTCCGTCCAGGCTGCTTGAAGATGATAATTGCCATAAAGTGGCCCCAGGGTACAAAGTAACAAAACATTTGATGGATTGGAAACGTATATATATATAAAAGGAACATAATTATATAGGCCTGTTGATGCCTCGGGGGTGCAGGGCAAGTGCAAAGTGTTGGAATGGGTTCCAAGGTGCACAATAGGGGATGAAAACCCAGCCAAAGGCTTCAAAAGACCTTGCGAAAGGGAAATTCTATCCTCGAGCTGTTTGTTGTGGTAATCACCCACGAATATTTGGCCTCCACTGGCACTCTATGAGTAAAAGATTTGATCTTGAAAGATCATTTTTCCTATCAAGGAAAACAAAGTATAAAAACTGATTAACAAACCTAACTTAACCTACCTAAGGAAAGAATCTATTCTAAGTCAGATCTAGCCTAAAGGAGATGTTGATGTTGTGTAGATCAACCTTGAGGTGTAAAAGAACAAACAGTCTATCACCTTTAACAAAAATTCCTTTAGATGAGATGTTTGATGACTTAAATTATGATTGATTTAATGAAAATTAAACAATAATAATTCAAGTTTAAAGACCATCAAGATATAACCTGTTATCCTTTTGTTGATTGAAAAATAAATAATGATTGAATATATATATATGTGTGATCAATTGCAGAAATCGATAAAGAAAGTACTTAATTAAAGAAATTTAATCAAATATTTTCATACACACATCAGGTATACAGAAAAACCAATACAACAGATCTATGTATTCACTATATTTTCAACAAGAGATCATGCATGTAGTGGATGAAAATCTGGAACATAAAATCAGAAATCCTTAAAGAAATTTAAGTGATAATCAGAAAATGGATCCGAAGATAACATTACTGTATTAAGATGTCTTGTACCAAAATTACAATGACTCTGGCCACAAAGTATGCTCATTCTTATCTCCTGCTGAATTACAATTCCAAAAATTCCAACCCTTTACCAAGAGAAACACTCCCCCTTAAATACTAATTAACATAGGAGTCCAAAAGGAGAAGTTCTACAAAATAGGGATTACAAAATCATATCTAATTAAAGATCCAGGAAATCCTGCCATTTTTCATAAAGATCTAACAATTCATCTCCATTTGGGAAAATGACAGATTCCAAGGATAATTGAGCATTGCATGCGCTATTCTCCATATCATACTTCGCTAGCTTCTACCAGATACATAGGTACATACGAATCCTCCCTTCCATCATGACCGGTTATTTAACCAAACGATCTACATCTTGAATGTTGACTTGTTCCAAATCCCGAATCTTTTGTGCAAATTCTTCACATCTGCTCTCAAGTTCTTCAAGTCTGCATTTTGGTGGCAGAGCTTCCAAAATAGGATTCATGAGTGGAAAACCTAGGGAATCCATGATATTGTCAACTGCATACCATCGTCTAGTGCAGATGTCCTATGATTTATTAATGATTTCCTCGGCCGATTCATTCAAATCAAGCCACGTGTTCGAAGATGCCTTGACTTTCTTTCTCTAGAAAGTATTAAGGATTGGGATGTTCTCTGGAACATTCTTGATATACAATTGCCATTGAATGATTTCTTCTTCAGCTTTAGAATCTTGGAGTCTCTTTTCCTTCTGTTCTTCAAGAGTAGAAGACATCTTAGAAAAATTGATGAAATTTTCCCTGATCTCATCTAAGTCAATATATAACTTCTTTAGTTCTTCATGATGACTCTGGTTCACTTCAAGGGCTAAATTTTTGAAGTCACAGGATGTGAACTTGAGAATATTGGAGGAAGCTACACTTGCAGTTGCATCTTCAACCTGCTTTTCCAAAGAGACTATCTTTACAAGATCAATAGAGTGTTGAGACTGCAAAAGGTTGAATTCAGTAAGAAGAGTAGCATTCTTCTGTTCTAGGTCGTGTACTTTGTCTGCCCAAGTTTTCCTAAAGTCAGCCACATCAACATAATGTTGATTCTTTGTTTTAGCCAGCTCTTCTTTCAGGTTTCTAATTTCTTCCTCCCTGAGGTCAACTTCTTTGTCCAAGACCTGGACCAAATCCCAGTTAGCAGTGGCAAAAGCCCCTAAGGCTGCTGTTGTTTCAACCGCTTCAATTTTTGCGTTATTGGTTCTGGGGGCCCATATCACCTAATCTGGTTCATGTGCTTCCAAACCACCTTGGCCTTGACCCCTCTTCCTGCTTTTTTTAACAACCGCCTTGTCATCTTGACGATAGAAATAATTCCCAAGAGGAACCACATATGTGTCTGTATACTCAGCAATGGACTGTGTAGGAACATAAGTGACACTAATTGTAGAAATCAAAGAAGGTGTATGTGTGACAACAGAGGTAGGGATAGGTAGAGTAACTTGAGTGGTAGCTAGAGGTGTACTAATGACTTTGGGAGCTGACACACCTTTGTCTGGGGAGGGAAGTGAGACAAAGACTTCAGAAAGTGGAACCTGAACATGACTACTGACTTCTGGGAAAGAAAGTGGACTCTGATCTTTACTAGGTGAGTGTGTAGGAGAAACCTTGGAAGATGCATCAATGGAGGTTATTAATAAATCAACTGCAGACGATTGCGGAGGGATATCCAAAGGATGGGATTCGGCAGTAACAGATGGTGAAATGGAAAAAGGGACTAAATGTTCTGGTAATGAAGTAGTGGTGTTGTTGAGGGTATTAAACAAGTGGGATAATGAGAATGGAAATGTTCCTCCTAGAGGCACAGTAGAATTTGACTGAACATATGACAACACAATTGTTGATGATGTGATGCCAGGGGTAGCATTAAACTCCAACACTGACTGTTCAGGGAAATATTGATCCATATCAACATTGTCTAGGAATTCAATATCAGTCTTAGGATTTCCAGAGACTTCTTCAACTACTGGTACTGGAAGAGGTGAAACTATTTCTTCATCACAGTCAATTATATCTACAGTAGAAATTTGTGATGAGGAAGGCATGACCTTCTATCTTTTAGTTGGGATAGCCTTGGTTATGACCAAGTCATCATCTTCCGGAGTGTTTGGAGTAGAGACCTGATCATCCAGTGTACCTGGTGGCTGAATTTTGTCTAGTGGCCTTGGAGGTTCTAGCAACTGAGTCTGTAACATTGATGACAACTGCGCCATTTGTTGTTTGGATTCATGTGCTATCTGCAACATGAGCTTAGTTTCTTCATTAGCTTTCTCTTTGAATGGTTCCCCTTGAATAGTTTTACCTTTGTCTCCTTCAGGACTTGTGACCAGAGGAGGAGCGTTAGATTTCCGAGCTTCTTTCTCTTCCGTGTCCTTTCTTGCTTGTTCAACAAGATTCAACTGCATGGCCCTGTAACTCAAGCTTCTATCCTTTAATTGTTTCTAATACTGTAGAATGTCATGTTGTTCTTGAGAGTCTTTTGCTTTGGTTAAGACTTGAGAAAATATGACTACCCCCTGATATATGGAATCATCGGGGATTGACTCATGTGTATAGTCTATCTTCATGTGAACTTGCTTTAGGTGTGCATCCAAGAACTTCTTAGGATCATGTTTCCTTTTCGGGGCAACACCTAATCTCAGAGTAGTTATCTGATCACCCAGAACTACAGCCTAGGTTGAATTTGGGATGACCAATTGACCTAGATTCAGAGCAAACTTAGGCCAATTTTTCTTCTTGGGTCCTATGAGTCTCTTATACATACCATCAGTGACAGTTTGAAAAGAAACCTCCTGTATTACCATCCTGTCTGGAACTATTCTAGGCAAGAAATGAACTGTTTCACTTCCCCGGATTTTGATGTATGAAAAGTACTCACCTACATACCAGTCACCAATTGTGTTGATAAAAGCTTTGGCATCCTCTGAGAATGTAGGTGGCTGCTGTTGGAAGATCTTGAAATAGATGGTACCCACAAAACAGTCACAGATGTCATATATCATAGGTGCAAAATTCCCTTTCCATAGCGTTGAATGGTAGATGTGTACAAGTGGATCTGAAGGGGTCCAATGCCAAGCCAAATTAGGGTACTGGAACTCTGAGCAGAAAACATCAAGAACATATGCAGATAGGAAGAAGGGTGGCTTCTTATGAGCTAGTGCCTTCTGATATTCATGGATGTTGTTTTTTAGTTCTGGTGATAAGATAGAGGCCCGCGGAAAGGACTCACCTGTAAGTAACACATGATGTGCTATGGTGCCCACTCTGCTTTAAAATGGGAACAATTGGGTTGACCGAAAAGCCGACAGAGCATGGTTGCAAGTAGAGAAAAGGTTTCCTTAAACCAGATAATAGGATAAAGGTTATCCGACTTAGGTACAAAGGCATTAGGCTTGAGCATCCAAGACTTAATCATTTGATCGAAATTATACCGGGTTTTGAACGATTGTATGAACTCAACAGAGAGGGTCTGTGCATGGGGTTTCAGAGCAAAAACTCGAACAAAAACCTTTGGACAAAAACTTGTCAATTGACAACCTATACTGTCATTAAAAGAATGGTCTTTAACATCAGCATTCTCGATTATCCACTTAACTGCATCTGTGTAGGGTAAGACAGTAGGGCGTGCAGCGATGGCGTAAATTTGGGAAGCCCTAATTTTCTCGTAGACTAGTCTATCATTCTCGATATGGGAAAGGTCGACATTATAAAAAATGGCATATATCCTAGACCAGTCCATTTGGTATGTTTCAGTAACTCGTTCATTGGTGTCAGAGAGAAAACCAAAATTTGGGTCTTTGATCAGGGGGTCTTTGTACGATGATTTAGACCATGTATTTCTCGACATGGTGAAAGAACTTTGCAATATCTGATAGATACAGAAAATCAAATGAAATTCAACCCAAAAATAGAAAAATTGCAGGCTAGTAGCATAAGGATAATAGTGGACTTACCTGAAATAACCAACAAACTGAAAAACGACACCTGACATGCAATCCACAGTAAAATGATAATGCGATAGCGTAATTTCTTCAATAGTTAAAATGTAAAACTAAAAGGTAAAAACCCTATTAAATACATTCACCAAAGTAAAACCAACCGTGCGATTATAACAAATGGACGACTGAGATTCACCGCAGTGGGTGCAGAATCGGGTTCAACTATGTTGACGAAACTCTCATTCAAAGGTCCTGCAAGCCGAAACCCGAAAGTACAGATTTGCGAGTTGCGGGTTCACAAAAATAAAAGTAGGAGAAAAGATTTCCGAAAGCCGAAAACCAACTATGCGGGTGGCAGGATTTGAAATGTTAAACTTGTGAAGCGAAAAATAGCCATCCCGAAAGCCGCATCCCGAAATTACGGGTTGTGGGTTTCGGGAACACACACAAAAATAAACAAAAAGAACACAATCCTGAAAGCCGAATGCTGCCATTGTGGGGTTCAGGTTTCGGGGTGAATTACTTCCCAAACTCGTTACAGAATGATTCCGTAATCCGCACCTGTCGGGTTGCGGGTTTCGGAATTGCCAAAACCAAAACTTAAAAAACAATAGTCCCCCAACCCGCACCTATCAGATTGCAGGTTTCGGGTTCTCTAAATTTTGGATTTTGGGATGATGGTAACAGTCAACAAAATACTCAAAATTTTGGCTCTTTAAAGACTGAAACACTTAGGAAGAATTAATCAAACCCTTACAAACAAATAGACCAAATGACTGGGTGGAGGATTTTGGAGGTAAAATCAAAATTGAATATTTACAAGATGACTCACCCAAATACCTTTGCGTTTATCTAGAAATGGGGTTCCCTTGCTTTAGTGAAGCATGGGATATGTTGTGCCCACAACAAGGCCTAAAATTGCGGTTGGTGCCATTGCGGTCAAATTTAAATCAATTTGTAAGCCGCCTTGACAGAAAATGGAACTTCGATTTTGCTTACCCATTTTTGTTGTTTTGGTTTAGGAAATATTTCAGGCTATTATGGTTTGTTTTAAATTCTTCATCTTCTTAAAATTGGATTTCATTATATCATTCATCAGGGTTAGTAAATTCATAAAAGGTAAGCATGCATCATCATACTTCAGACTTCAATCAAACAATCATGACTTGGATTGTGGCAATTTTAGTCTTCGACTAGGGTAGTACTGTAGCAGCTTTCACACTTAGAATATAGTAGTTTCAAATTTGGACTTTGGTGGCTTCATAAAAAAACAAGTTGTGGTATAGCTTCCCCAGTTGTGGTTACTATTTTTTTATTAAGCTCATGAAGATTTATATGCAGTTTATTGTTTCTACTATCCCTGTGTTTTTGTGAAGAATGATTGAAGAATGTTATAAATGTTCCTAGAGAATTATGAACATGGATATGTACAATTCCTTATATTTATTATCACTTTGTTTTGTGTGATGAATTCATTTAAATGACTAGAGTATATCTGAAGCTCTCCTCGAGGTCCCATGAATGAACTTGAACACTTGTTGCATTCATTTAATTTGAAAGAGTAGTTATAGTTTTAAAGAACTCTCTCCTTACCTTAGCTAGCATTCATTAAAAGGAAAGGATTATTGTATTCATATGCATTTGCATGGTTTGAGTCAGTCATCACACCACGAGTTGCACTTCCATCACCCGACAGAGTAATACAACCATTAAAACTTAACTCGTTAACTCAACACACTTTAACCTCACTTGAGGATAAAAGAATTTGTTAGCTAGGTAGGACATCGGGGATAGGCATCCAAGTAATTCCCCCTTGTCATTATCATCCAAGACATAGTTGTTTTCCTCTAGGGTGCTAAAATCCTCTTGTACTTGTTGACACGGTCATCGACCAGTTTGTGGAGGGGCCTCCTATTGTTTCAGGGGTTAAACCACCGTGAGATCGAGAACTGGATGGACTCTGTGGAATGTCGCACTCCACTTATCCCTAAGGAAACATCGATCATTGTCTTCCTTGTATTCTCCGGCCACCATACTGGTGATACAAGGGTGATAAGGAATAAGCACCGAAAACCTTTTCCGACATGTCATGAACGAGGTAGCCTAGTGACTTTTCTACTAGGGCTCTTTTATCTAGGATCCCTTGTGGTAGAGGGATATCATTCCATTATTGGTCTCTCATTTTTTATTGTTCGACTTGGATTTCATCACCTTGCGAAGGATACAACTTGTTGAGGTCTCCAGCTCTTAGTTAGGAGGTTTTGCTTGCTATTTCACCTTTTTAGAGGGTCTTTTTTCTTTTTAGTGTTGCTTGTTGGCATTCTGGCCACTTTTGTTTTAGATCATTTACTGTGACACCGGCGCCAGTACAGTTTTTTGAGCTTATCTAATGATGTGTGATGTCCTCTTCTCCTAGGTCTTCGAGATGGTTGAGTTAGATGGTCTTCTCAAGGGACTTAACACCTCTTTATGGAGCCACTGATGCTTGACCTTAGGAGTACTCTAGAGGACCACATGATCACATCATCCATGTGGATTTTTTCGTTTACTGTGATGATGGTCTTTCAGGTTATATGGAAAAATAGTACATTTGAGAGAGAGATGATTGGTACGTTGTAACCCACCTTGGTTGATTATCTTATGGTCCTTCCATTTTGTCAATAATATTTGTGTGGTACCTTGCCTTTTACCTTTTGGGTCTTTTACTCATCTTGGTATATCTTTTGATTTGTACCACCTTTTATGTTTTTGGTCTTGTGGGTACTACGGTAGTTTGTACACATTTGAGGTACACACCCTAATTTTTCCAAGTTGTTATGAGTCTTTATACCTTTTGGTGGTCCTATTTGAGTTACAAGAGGTAGTTACAAGGAGCTATTACATATAAGAGGTAGTTACAAGGAGCTATTGCATATATTTGACATTATTTGATCTTCCATCTCTTTGGCATGTCAAATAACATGTAGTTACAAGGAGCTATTCCATATAAGAGATAGTTACAAGGACATATTGCATATAAAAGGTAGTTACAAGGAGCTATTGCATATATTCAAAATTATTTGACCTTCCATCTCTTTGGCATGTCAAATGATAGATAGTTACAAGGAGCTATTGCAATATATATTTGATCTTATTTGTACCTTCCCCACAATGGTTGATTTACTTTTGGACCTTACACCCTGTTGTTTATTGGTCGTGTGGTAGATTGTCCTTTAATTTTGGTCCTTTCATTTTTTTGTGGTACCTTGCCTCTCACCTTTTGGGTCGTTTACTGATCTTGAGTTATCTTTTGAATTGTACCGCCTTTTTTGTTTTTGGTCTTGTGGATATAACTATGGTAGATTGTCCACATTTGAGGTACTACACCCCCTTAGTCCCAAGGGTTATGAGTCTAATTTATACCCACTCTTTTCTTTTTTACTTGTACCTTACTGGTTGGTTTTTTTACCCTTTGGTTGGTCCTTTTACCTTACTGGGGGCTGTGAGTCTCTTTGGCCTCAGTCTCCTGGCTGTCAGCTCATCTTTATTGTGATAGTTCTAAGCCTTTTGACTGTCATTGACTTTCTTTGATTGACCGTACCAATATAGCCAGTCATCTCTCTCTCTGGTTTGTACTAACCCTATAATACGGTCACTTGGTTCCTAAAGTTGACTAGCCTCTAAGAGGCACAATCATTTCTGAAAGTAACTCTTCTGAGTATATTACAGGAAACATCTACACCCAGGTAATTAAATATGTGTTGGTTATAATACTTAATTAGTAATCAAAGTGTTGGTAATGAAATATGTGGTAAATAATTTGAATTAAGTAGTTAAGGCTTGTCCTGTCATACAAAATTGTTGGTAATCAAATTATATTTGTTGATAAAGAATTTTAAGAGTGGTGGAACTTGACCTCCACTAAACTTGTGAGGAAAATTATCTTGGATAATAAGTGTCCTGATAGAAAAATGAGTAGAACTATGACTTTATTTCTTGAACCATGACCTTATCATAACTATAACATATTGCTCCAGACTTCCATTTGTGAGCTAAACAACAGAATAAAATTTGTAACAACAAAAGGAAAGTTTGCAAGATGGGAAGCATTGTTCTGATGTTATAATTGTACTGTTCATGAGCACATTTCTGGGAAAGCAAAAAGCATTCCTGACTTTATAACAAGAGAATATTTGACACAGAAGTGTGCTGTTAATTTTTAAGAAGCGGGCCTAAAGCAAGCGAGCCCGAAACAAGTGAGCCTGGTGCAAGCAAGCATAAGGCAAGCGAGCGTAGAAGTTCAAAGTGGAATCCGGTGGGCCCATAACCCACAAGTAAACATGAAAATCTCTGCTTGGAATGGAGGAAAAAATCATATCTATACTATCAATGATAATATGAGTGGGTTGGATTATATGTAAGACTGGAAACCTAGGTGGGAGTTGAGACATGCTGAAGTATTAGATGCTAACTTAAAAGGATCTATTCCTTTTATTAGACTAGTGCCACAACTTAGAAGAATGCCTATCGGATCTAGTATTGACATACCAGAGATGATTTGCAACAACTCCTTGAGAAAAGCAGTTGATGCAAGCAATTGGTTAACTCACCTATACCATGATCTTAACCTAATCTCGATGGAGGGCTCTACACCTAACCCCGGGCTACGACTAGAACAACAATACTATTGTATTAACCGGATACGTTCTTTGGAAGCATGGCCACATCAAAATGCTAGTCTCCGGTTTCCAAGTACTACACATACTTATGAAAAATATAAAAAATTGTTGTGGAAATTCTTGAGAAAAGAAAATAAAGATAGAACATATTATACCATGCTAAATTTTGGACCTCAAATGACACATATCCATGAGGATCCTGCATGGTTCGTCCCTGATTGGACTAGAGACTAGTGGCAGTCATTCGGCATCAACCTGACAGCATTAGATCCAGGTGCTACTTATAATCTAAAATGGGAAGTTGGAGAATCTCTCGAACAGGTCAAAGATATTTTGCAGAAAAAGCTTACTGAGGCTCAAATCCTTCGGTACTACGTTAGAAACGAACGATAGTGGCTTGTAAAAACCCACATAGACGTCCACATGCATCAAAATAGTGGTCCTGAGGTATGTTTATTCAAATGCATGGGTTGTTGAATCCAATGTCTTTCAAGAATTGTATGGTCCCCCATACTCCGATGAGTTGTAAATATCTCAAAAGTATTTGGCTATGAGTGGGGCTTGTCAATTCAAATTGTCAAAAAGATTGAAAAGAAATTCTTTGTAACTATGTCATGATAATATAAAGAAAGCCCTACTTTTCTCTCTGTCAATATGATTGAAAATATATGTTATGTATTAAACACCCTAAGTCAATATTACAAGTCATTGTCAAAAGGAAACATTAGTTGGGAGTATGATTGAAAGCTACCATTTTTCAAAACAGCTTACATGTTTACGGTTCTATTTTTGCTTGATTCAATTACTTTCAGTCATCTAAGAAGACCATGCTTGAATAAGATTATACAAGTTCCACCACATTGTATAAAATATTGTTTTTGAAGATTTGTGAACACTTATTAACCACTTAAAAGATATTACTTTGAAAGTCTTAAAAACTTTAGACGTTTTCCATAATGGTTAGTGATTTTTATTTTATATTATTATTGCTGAATATAAATATCTTACTAAATGTGACTGGACTTCAATTCCTGAGTTGATGAACCCAAACTGATGGGATGAGAGAGACTTTAGGGAAATGACGTCACATCTGATAATTGGATGGTTTGATATGGGAGTCAAGACCCAAAGGAGCAATAAAAGAAAGCTCATAATTGCGTGAATTTGTAATCATAAGAAAGATAAAGTGATCGTCTTCATCATCGCTTGAATGCCTACATGTTGAGAAAGGAAATGAGGATAAAGTAACATTATAAAAGGCGCAACATGTCACCTTTTAAGAGGTGCTATGCCTTGCGGTCGTATCTAAACTTTTTTCCCATGTTGCAGGTAGAACCAAATAGGTATTTTTCAGATCTGTCTTCCTCGAGCGAAGGGAGTTTAGGAAGGCTAGAGGAAAGTGAGACATCCAATAGGTCTAGAAGAGTTGTATAATGAACTTGATGTCAAAAGACCAGAAGAAAATTCGACAAACGCAATGAATTTTTTCACGGTCAAGGGGGGTCATGTTCCTATGGTGATGAGACAAAAGACAACCTCGAGGTGCCCTTGAGGTACATACATTTAGTGAAACAATGGGTACCCAAGGATCTTCCTCAACCAAACATAGATTTTTGTGTGAACGATCGGATTTATCAAATAGCACTGTCATCAATACATGGTTTCGGGTTGTTCAACATGGATGGCAGAAGGGTCCCTTACAACACATGTACAGAATTGATGGAGTATGTTGGATCTTGTTACAGCTACAAAGATTGGATGCGCCTGGTCCAATTTACAAAAAGTATGCGTATCTATGGATTCTCAACAAACTATTTACAGTTGAAAGACAAAAATCAAAATAAAGGAGCAACATTGTACATGGACGGAAGGCCAAATTCCATAGGGAATATTGCGGGGTTTATAAACAGTACACAACCAGGGTCTACAATTAAGTAACCAAATTGCGAATTTGAGGGGCGTGAAGGAAACTGTGTTTTTGTAGTTTCCATTAAATCAATATCTGCAGGGGAAGAGTTGCTTATTAATTACAATTTGAACCGAGTAGATACAAAAAATGTTACTATGCGAGTGGTACATATAACAATTTACCCAACCTTTTATTAATGAATTTAACATATTAAGGATTTTTTCATTAGTTTATTTCGTTTAAATTTTCTCCATTTACATCGTAGGCTAGTGATCGGGATAAATGACCACCAGCAGATGGTCGGAGGAGTACATCTTCCATGAGGGATCAGGTATACATCTTTGTAATAGTGCAAATATAATAAGAAAAAATAGTTGACTTTCACTATGTTTTTTATTTATGTTTCTGTAAGGGGCAACTCCCAGTTATTAGCAGATCAGGGCAAGTCACCTATGAGCATCGCTCCGAGGAGTGGATCACAATCCTCTATGTTGGAGGTATAATCCATTGGAATTATTCATATAATTTTAGGAATCTATCATGATATAACTCAATAGTCTTTTATATTTTTTTGTTGCAGCCCGATGAATCATTGTATGAAACAACATCAAAAGAATGTCTAGTAGATCCTTAAGTGGATGAGATCCTTAAAGATGATAGACAAACTGGTGAAGCCACAAACTGGTTTACGATGATAGATAAATTCTTGGAAAAATATACTGTGGAACTCGTTTCTCTACTTATCAAGTTTTCGCAGACAAGCAAGAACCTGGCAAGGATTGAATTATTGGAACAGAAATCTTAATCCTTGGAAGTAAGTTGAGGAATCTTGATTCATAAAATAATTCATTTATAACTTTATAATTTTCTCTTTTATATGATAGTACTGAACGTGTAAGACATGGTTTGTATTTACCGAATTATCGGAAAACACACAATAGTGGTGGAGGAGATGTTGGTCGCAGCGAGGCTTGTGGAGAGATGTGGCATCATGAGCAAACAAATCCATGTACTACATCGAATCCTTCACCATTTTTGTCGACTGAATAGTCGGAAACATGTTTTGACACAGCACGGATCCCAACTATTAGCACACTGGCCGCTGGCGACCGATGCACACCGGATTGTCCATTGGAAGAGATCGACAACGAGAATCTTGGTACTATTGATATCGACCTAGTTGCATTTCTAGGATGTTCCCGTGTCACTAGCACAGGAACAATGGAGGTAACATTTTTGGCCAACGTCGATCTCGTCCCAATAGAGATCGATAAGGTCCTAGGTAATTAATATACGTTGATCAAGTTATTGTTTATAACTTCATTGTAATATACCGATAAAATGTTTTCTTTCAACTAGTTATGACCATGGCATGATCGTTTCACAGGAAATGATGTTTTCTATAAATAAATGAATGACACGTTCTTGGAGATCTTCGGGCCCACCATCCGAGAAAGGTGGGATAAACAACGGAAATGTTTAAAAGATGAACTCATGCATCGGTTGGTTGGCCTATTCGGCAACAAAACCTTTAATAAAGTCGAGGTCATGAAAAAGGCTTATCAACATGTGAAGGTTGTCCGAGACCAATATAGGACACACCTTGAAAAAAACCCTAAGTATGAGTGCCTTCCAATGATTTCACCAATGGATTGGAGAGCTCTAGTGGATGATGGAAGAGAGAGGGCTCAGAGAAGAGAAGGAAAGATAACACCAGGCACAGGGAGGTATGCAATACTTTCTGCAATGTAAATCAAAACCTTAGTATTATTGAATATTTCTATATTGAACTTGGAACATCTAAGGTATTTCAACACTTGCATAGGCTGCCAGACACATAAAAGGACACAAAGCCAAGAGTTGAAAAAATAGGTCAGCACAAGCTTGGGCCTGATGGTTATTCCAATTTCATGGCACGATTTGAATGTTTCGAAAAACCAATAATGCATGCAAATAATAAATTACAATTTTTTTGTTTGTTTTATTGCACTGGAAAATGTTAATTAACGACATTATGCAAATATGCAAGCCGAACGATTCAATGAACAACCCACTGAGGAAGACATGAAGCTTGGCTTCAAGGAAGGCTTTGGAGCTGTTGTTGAACGACGAAAAAGCTTTCCTTGCCAAACACAGTCTTCTGGTACCAATCCATCTGGTGCATAGGTAAATAGAATCTATATACTTTATTGAATATTAACCGCTTGTGCAATCTATTCGTTATAAATACTTGAAAAACAATATTGACTTTGTTTTGAGCAGGAAAGCAATGATCCCCCTAATGTCGAGGAGGGAGAACAACAAAACGAAGATCATGCTTCTAATCCTGGTAATGAATTTATTCATATGCTAAAATTTTATGTATAACATTGCAAATGGTGAACATTAATTGTAGTTCACCATATTTCAATTGCAGAGCATGTAGAGGGTGAAACTGTACAGGTTGAGGCTGGACAAGAACATGAACTACATGATGTGGCCACACTAGGTAAAAAAACACCTTTGTAATGTTTTTTTTAAATGAAATACTTGTCATTACAATATCAAAATACAACGATGTAACATTTTCACATTGTTGCAGCAAATCCGAACCCCTTGCTGCAGAAATCACCACAAGTTCCTGATGAAGAACCAAGAAATAGAACAGAAAGTCCAGGGGTAGATGCTCCACTTAGAGATTATTTACCATTTATAGAGAGAAGAAAAACTACTAGTAAAAAGAAGTGTCTCGAAAAATGTACTCGTCTAATTATTTTTGATAACAATATATCGTCAATGATTTTTGGCCTAATGAATGAAGGAATGGTTTAATGGTTTAATGATTCAGTGTAGTAAACTGTTACCTTTATTGAATGTCAGTTTTTATTGAATGAATGTGTTGACTGAATGAATGGTTTATTGAATGTTATCTTTTATTTTATGAATGTGTTGACTGAATGAAACAATGGTTTAATGAATGTTAGGCTTTATTGAATGAATGGTAGATGAAAGTTCATGATGAAATATGGATGAATTTGCACGTAATTGTTTTTTTCAAGTACATGCATTAGGTATGGGGAATTGAGAGTGATGTGAGAGGGGGGAGGGGACATAAGAGATTCCACCTTCCCGTGGTTGGCCCTGTTCAGTAGAGAATATTAAATTATTCTCGAAATAGAGAGGAGCTCAATGAATGGCTACGATGCTGGCTTTCTACAACCCACTAGCATGTCATCTAAATTTTGACAATTTCTTGGAGCTGCTTGTGATGTTTGGTTCCTCATCATAACCAATTTCGAGTTTCCACAACTTCAAAGGATGAGTAAATGATGCACTAGAATCAATATCCTTAATATTCTCTTTAATTTCATTGGAATCAATATCCTTAACCTCACATTAAACCCTTCCAAAATAGTCTATTTACCATTGAAGCCTGGCTTCTGAAGCATGATATTTTTAACTAATCTAGCATGCACCAACAACAATTAGAAACATGCTGCCCGTTTTCAATGTTCATCATTTTTTATGGCTACAACTTAACTGAGGATATTCGAACCTGTGACCTATACCTAGTCCCAAGGCTAACACCTTCAAGCTTGAAGTGCAAATGACAATGGGAGACCACCTTCAAGCAGCTTGATTCATTCTGCATGCATTTCATAGTGGGAGATGACGGGTTACCACCTTGCTTGATTCATTATGCATGCATTTCACTATGCAACAGTCTCAAAACCCCTCTGCGCTTTCCCTAAATTAATTTCTCGATTCAACATGACCCACGCTTGCCATCCGAAGAGTGTTGCCAGTAGTCTAGAGTTTCATCCTGGAAACGGTGACAATTCATGGTATTATGTTTTCCTTCGGCTACAATATGAAAAACCCAAATCTCTCATATGAAGGTTTGTCTGACAAATGTGATGGTTTTGGTTTCTCGATTCAGCATGACCCAAACAGTCTCATTTGTCAGACAAACCTTCATAGTGGACTATGAGTTTTCCATATTGCAGCTGAAGAGAAACATAATACCATGAATCGTCACTGTTGTCAGGCTGAAACTCAAGACCGTTGGCGATACTCCTTGGACGGCGGGCGTGGGTCATATTGAATTGAGACACTAATTCAGGAAAAACATAGTGAATCTGAGACCGTTGCATCGTGAAATGCATGCAGAATGAATGAAGAGTACTGGGTGTTGAGAGAAATGGTTGTGGGACTTCGTATGAGAGTAAATGGCGATGGGAATTGATTGACAACGTCAGGATTGAAGTTGGTAGCCTTGGGACTAGACATAGGTTGCAGGTTTGAATCTCCTCAGTTTAGTTCATACCCGATTATTCTTTCAATGCAAATTATAGATTTTATTTATTTTCTTTTATCAACTTTACGTATCCCTTTATGTGTTTTCTTTATTTTCCTTTTTTAACATTATGTATCCCCTTTTGATAATGGGAATTGTTAATATCGAGTCACTCGAGAATGAACGTAAAGAGGATTTCCACGAAAATCTGTTCAATCCAAACCTATCAAGTATACTTTTAGGTAAAAAATATTCTTGTAACAAAGCGATGAAAGATCTTAGAAGCAAATCTAACAAAGCTCTGAAAGAATTTCGCGTAACATAGTGGTTTGTGTTTGCAGGAATCCTTCCTTTTATCCACTCTGTTTTCTTTTGTTGCACTTTCAAATTCATCTTCAATGATATCAACACACTACACATTATGGGAATAAGACGTTCACATTTGCATCTTCCACTACTACATCTAATTAAATATCATCTCCTTGCAACTCTACCATTGTAACACCACTCTCTTCTATAGTGTCATCTTCTACAAGAACACCACTCACTACTGCAACATATATCCATTACAACTTTTCCATTGTTTAGTGAGTTTCTTGTACAAGCCGACCTTTACCCCCAATCTTTTCCTTATTGTATTTTGCTACAATCAATTCTTCTACACCTTTACTTGACTTGATAGCTTGAATATTAAATAATGCTAAGTATAGTTTTAGCTTGGAGTGAACACTTAGAGTTGTTGTTTCAAGTTTGATAATAAAAGCCACCTTTTAAATAATGGACTATTATAATAATTAGAAAATATTTTCAACTTTATTATAAAGGTAAAGTTAAATTATTATATTAAAATCATATATAATTTAGAAATGATTTTATAATAATAATTTAAACGTATTTGGCTTTGAACAAGAATGAGGCATGGGACAACTTCAGGCATGGTACAACTTGGCATTTGCAATGAAGTAGGAAGGCTATAATATACCTTAATTTGGACAATGAAAGGCAATGCTCGTTTAAACATGACTTCACAATGTTCAAGAATCTGAGGGTGTACTAGAAAAGAAAAAGAGGAATTGTAGCAACATACACTTCCAAACAATATTGTTTTTTATTTTTAATTTTCCATAGGTTTCGGATAACCGACAGCCATGGCAAAGAAAACCAACGACTTCGCCATAGATCCGATGGCCAATGAAATCCGTGCTCAGTCATTTTCAAGTGGGATAGGCATCGATTTTTTGACCTCCATAGTGCACAAAACCGACGACTTTGCCATAGCTCCAACGTCAAAAGACATCAGTGTTTAGCCATTTTCAGTTATGAGAGACGTCGATTTTTCGACCTCCACAGTGAAAAATACTAACGACTATGCAATAGATCTGACAACAAAAGACTTCGGATCCAAGCCATTTTTAGTTGTGAGGGGCATTGGTTTTTTGATTGCCACAATGAAAAATACCAACGACGATCCTATAGATCCGATGACCAAAGACGTTGTATCCAAGCCCTTTTCAGTTGTGAGGGGCGTCGGTTATCTGACCGCTAGAAGTGTCGAATAATTGACGAAGTCCAAGCCGTCATTTTTAATCCGAAATTGGACCGACGTTAAAAAATTACTGAGGTTGTCGGATAGTCGACCACAAAATGTAGAAAATCTGACTTTTTGGCCATCGGATTTTGGGTCCAAAAAACCTAGCGATATTTACCAAGGCCACTTGGACCAATTTTCCAACACTTAGCCATTTTTCAGAATTTGGACCTCTTTTGTTTCTTTTGTTCTTAATATGAAAAACAATAAATTTCCTACTTTGGAAGGTTAATTTATTCCACATGTGACTATCAAGAAGTAACTGAAACCATCACTTGATAGCTACTTCGACAAGGAACAAGTTCATGTCAACTGATGAATTTATCCCCACAAGGACAGTTCCTGGCAGGAATTTCCAAATAGCCCCTTAACCTTGTGATCTTAACACCTAGCCTAATTTCACTTGTTCTTAATATGAAAAACAAGTTTTTTTCTCACTTTGGTAGGTTAACTTCTTGCACATGTGACCATCATAAGGAAAACTGGAAGCGTGGATGGATAACCACTTCAACAAGGAACAAATATATGTCACCCTTTAAATTTGTTGATACACACACATCATCTAGTGGACATTTGAAACTAGCTTTTTAAACTACTAATTCAACACTTGGACAAAAAATTGTCAAACCCTAAGGTAACATAAGATTTTTATTTTCATCAACTTGGAAGTATGAGACACCCAATGGATAGAGGCGAACACAGTGATTCCATCCAGACCAATTTCATCCTTTGAGACCTCTTTCTCTCTCCTCGACGGGTGTTTTTTTGGAGCAGTGCAAATCAAGCTAAGAAGCACGTTTAGTAGATTAATATCTTCAACTATAGAGACTTTTTGGACAAACCAATGATATGATTGGATGCACCAATAAACAATATAGAGACCCATATCCTCAAAATACTTTAAGACATCAACCACAGGAAATCGTGGGCATTTTACTAAGGTCACTCAGGAATTTTTACCAGTAATTTTATACTTGGATAATTTTTACATTTTCCTAGACTGGAGTAATATGCCTGAAACACTATTTTCGAAGACCCATAACTTCCTTTTCAGACAATCTCAAGACAAGTTGAGACCATGGTCAGGTAGAAAAATCAATAAGCTATAGCCTGACACTATGGGGCGGGCATTTACCTTAACCTATGAATTATGGCGGGCATTTTCCTGAGGTCACTTGGGCAGTTTTACTACAACTGATGCAAAAATAGCCCAGAACTATGTTTTGGTAGGCCTTTAACTTTGTCATCAAACACCCTCTTTGAGAACTGAGACCATGGTAAGATAGCCTCTTCCACAAGATATAACATTATAGTTTTAGATAGTTTTTATCATTCTCCTATGAGGTACGGCTGGCAATTTCCCAATGCCACTTGGACCACTTTTCCAACACTTAGCCATTTATCAGAATTTTGACCTCTTTTGTTTCTTTTGTTCTTAATATGCAAAATAATATTTTTCCTACTTTTGCAGGTTGATTTCTCGCACATGTGACTATCAGTAAGTAAACTAAAACCATGATTGGATAGCTACTTCAACAAGGAACAAGTTCATGTCAACTGATGAATTTATCACCACAAGGCTAGTTCCTAGCGTGCATTTCCAAATAGCCCCTTAACCTTGTGATTTTAACACCTAGCCTAATTTCACTTGTTCTTAATATGCAAAACACGTTTTTTTCACTTTGGCAGGTTAATTTCTTACATATGTGACCATCATAGGGAAAACTGAAAGCATGGATGGATAACCACTTCAACAAGGAAAAAATAAATGTCACCCTTTAAATTTGTTGATGCACACACATCATTTGGTGGGAATTTGAAGCTAGCCTTTTAAATTACTAATTCAACACTTGGACAAAAAATTGTCAAACCCTAGGGTAACCTGAGATTTTTTTTTCATCTAATTGGAAGTTTGAGACACCCAATGGATATAGACCAACAAGGCGATTCCATCCAGACCAACGCACCTGAATATGGTCTCATTCTTGGAAAATAGGCTATGGTAAATAATATATTGGCCTGCTATGATGATTTATGCACTTGACCATCGACTCATTCGTGATAAAAATTCATTTTCCAAGAAGATAACGGCCTTCCAAAACAACCAATCAACCTAATTTGCACCATGTCATAACATGCTCCCCTTTGGAAAAAATGGCCAAGTACTGAAAAGTGATAGCTTATGTTTATGTGTTTTTTTATGTCAAAGTACAACGAGTTTATAAAATTCCAAAGTACAACCCATTTATAAAAAATGAAAGCTTATTTATGTGCACTTTTTTATGTCAAAGTACAACCAATTTATAAAATTCCCTCTGGTTATAAGGCCCAATGTCAACATAGGGAAAAGTGCATACTCGAGTCATGGATTATTACTTGGAAATACACTCAAGAAAAGCGTTTTGTTGAAATACTTTTTGAGGGCATAAATTGTGAGCCTAAAATACAGTCTGCAAGCATAATTTGTGAGCCTGAAATACAGTCTGCGTGCATCACCTCACCTCCGCTTCAAACCTAGATAACCATGGCCAAAATTCAAACAGGGGCATTCTCTACCACGAGCACATTTGAAACATGGGAATCCTCCTCTGCAACCCCAATTGAAACACAACCTTCCACAAATGATAGGATAACAGTAAAAAAATTCCAGGAGTATTTTGATGCATGGAGAGATGCAAAGATGTAGCCACCAGGTATGGAAACTATATTGAGGAAAGCAGAAATTTTCAACTTTTTGTTTGGAATTTTCAATTATGTTGATGAGGAGATAGATGAGGCAATTTAAAAATATAATGTTGGGAATATGAAACTCATAATTTTTGGAAAGAGGGTATACCTCTACTCTAATTTGGTTGCCCGAGCTACAAATATTCCACACAGATGGGGAGCGATTTTAAGCTCCTGGAAAACTCCTAGAAAGGAGAAGAACTAGATGGCCAGTAAAATTTGTGGGCGAGAAGTACATGTTCTGAGGAATGGTTTAAGAATGCAATATGTACCTCCTGGAATATACAAAACATTGATTCAGATTGTCCTTGGGACAATTCTGAATCATCACATGAAGGGCATTTCGGGTGAATGTATGCGTGTAGTGATACATTGGGTGGAAGATATACCTGTAGATATTCCTTATCTATTGGCTAAGAAATTCTACTCTGACCTGCAAGAGATCCAATTAAGGAAGGCTAAATTTAGTTTCCCGGCAACACTTAAAAAAATTATTGATTTATGTCAACCCCATGCTACTGAAACAGAGATTGGTGATATCAACCAGCATAAAAATATATCTTTTCCAAAACCACATGTTCATAAAACATACATTAGGAAATGTAATAGCAGGGAACATAATGAGGAATTGTCGGTACAGTATCATCAGCAGAACGAGGAATTATTACAATCTCCTAAGCACCATGGGGAATTACCATTACACCCTCCTGAACAGAACAAGGAATCGCGAGTACAAAGTCCTGACCACCATGGAGAATTACGAGTACAGTCTCCTGATTTTGTCACAAATGATGTAGGTCATGCTGCCACAAATTTGAGAGAGTTACATGGACATGTAGATAGAGTTCATTGATAGAAGGTGACAGGAAATGAAATGGAACAAACTACTGCTCACTTTTCCATTCCTCAAGATTTTTTTGATAGAATTCCTCCTAAACAGTTGGAAATTGAGTATGATTGTTCTTCCAAATCTAAATCAAGGGCTTCCTCTATGCATTTAGGCATTCCATCATATAATTTTGATAGTAGATATGTGTTCATCCTATATTATAAAATGGATCATTGCAAGGAACAAGCTTCCTATATATGGAATTGTGTAGAAGAGGGCTTGAGAAAAGATAATAATATTTTAGAATTACTCAAACAGATAGCAGTGTTGCAAAAGAGAGTTGTTGATAATGAATTCAAAGAAAACAAAATTATAAAATGGAAAGAAGAAATGGTTGAATTATTATCCAAAGAAGTAGACAAAATCAATGATGATGCTGAAAATTAAATTGAGTCAGTGAGGGTTGTGTATCAAGAGGATTTGGAAAAAGCTAATGCTGAAGCGAGTGAACTCAAAGAAGAGTTGAAAAAAGACCACCTGTTCTCAATGTACCACCAATAAGGACAGAAATGGGTCCTTTATAGGTATTGGAGAAGAAAATTAAAGAAAATGAACAGGTAATACAAGAAAATCAGTTGAAGATGAAAGATTCAGAGGGAAGCCATGGAAAAAAGTTGTAGAATTAGAATCAATAATTTCCAGTTTGAGAAAAACTATTTCTAAACAAGATGATAAGCTAAGAGGAAAAAAGTTAGAAAGGATCTCTCAATATCTGGAACTTAAAAACCAAAGTAGAGGAAAAAACATTTCCATTCAAGAAGGTGGTGAGGTTGAAGGTAAGGGTACCAAAGGAGATGAGGGTAAGGGTAGGAGGAAAAAAAACACCTACATGTACAATGTCATTAGAAGAGCGAGGTAATTCCTTACCAAATCAAGAGAAGATGCTACAAGAATGCTTCTCAGCGAGCATTGCACTAGATGATTTGTTTGGCTCATCACCATTATATAAAGAAATGAAAGAGAAGATAGCTGGGAAAGGTGCAAAAATAAGGGATATGGAATAAAAAATCTTTGACGACCGAAAAGTTCAGAATTTGGAATGTGATATGGAAATTCAAAAACTTAAATACACAATTGCTGATTTGGGGAAGGAATTACAAGGTCGAGCTACTGCGATGATGGCAATTCCTGTCGTTCCCAATGAGACAGGGTCGAGGGAAAAAAAGAACAAGAAAGAAATACAATATATGAAATGTGAATTGACTGAAGCTAAAGATCAGTTGAAAAATACTAGACAACAATTCGAGGTCAAGGAAAAACAAGAATCAATGAAGTATAAGAAATATGTGGAAATGTTGAACAAACTAATGGAGGAAAAAAATGTTTTTCTTGGAAATTTAAAAAAAGTTTCACAGAGAGTTAAAGAGCTTGAAAAAAAATTGAAAAAAGTGCCTTGTACAACTCTAGAACAATTACAGTCTTCTACAAAAGGAAAGAGAGACCATTCAGATTTGTCTTCTGCTCAAGAGGAGGGATTGCAGCCATCTCGTAAACATGCTAGACATGTATAAATCAATGTATATATGTATTTATCGACAGATAATGAAAAAATAATTTTTGTATGATGGAGTTTTGTATTTATTGGCATATAATGAAAAAAAAAATTAGTTGTCTTACTTTTCATGTCCAGGAGTTAGTGGTTCTACAGTCAATGCTTATGAAGTATGGTATTCGTGTTTATTCAGTCCTCACTTGTATGGTATTCATGTTTATGAAGTCCTAATTTTTTTATTGAGATCTTCTTAATGTCTAGGAGTTAGTGTTTCTATAGTCAATGCTTTGGTTTATACTTTATTATGATGCGAGGCATGATTCTCAACAATTTCATAGTGACATTTTTACACCTATGACCACTTTGTTTCATGGAGCTAAGTGCTTCCTCACCTTCTTTGATGGATTTTATATGCACAGGTCAATAGAATTTGTCCCACTATTTTCCATAGATGAATATACAGATAATTCCCAACATATTTCAGTGGATTCCCAACATGATTCCCACTATGAGTGTTGATTTAAGGTCATACAAGGGATAGTGAGCAACATTTTCTCAAATCTCGGCACATTATGGGTTTTAAAATCAATTCTCAGACCTATTCCTAACCTCCTAATAGCATTGAGAGGCATTTCTGGGTTAATTTTGGGCAATTTGTGTATGATTCAGACCTCAAAGAAGCAGTACACCTCATTGTTTATAAATTTGGGTTAATTCTGGGAAATCTGTGCACGATTCTGTAATTTTCTCTTTGATTTTGGATTCTAAAAGCACCCAATAGTCATGTCATCCCCAATATCCTCCAACCTATGCATGTTTGAGCCTTCTAAAAGCCTAATAATAGAATGAATTGAGAACTATATCCAACAATAATAGGTCTCTTAATACATTAAGACCATATGAATGCCATTTCATTACGAATGTTATGTTCTTCACCACTTTGCATAGAATGTTTCTTTATGATCATTTTGGACTTTTCATCATAATAGGTCTCTTAAGACATTAAGGCCATAAATATCACCAAGATATCAACAAAATAGGTCTCTTAATATACTAAGACTATATGAATGTCATTTCATAACGAATGTTATGTTCTTCACCACTTTGCATACAATGTTGCTTTATGATCATTTTGTACTTTTCAACAAAACATATCTCTTAATACATTAAGGCCATAAATATCACTAAAATATCAACAAAATAGGTCTCTTAATATATTAAAACCATATGAATGACATTTCATTACGAATGTTATGTTCTTCACCACTTTGCATACAATGTTGCTTTATGATCATTCTAGACCTTTCAACAAAACATATCTCTTAATACATTAAGGCCATACATATCAACAAAATAGGTCTCTTAATATATTAAGGCCATATGAATGCCATTTCATTACATATGTTATGTTCTTCACCACTTTGCATACAATGTTGCTTTATGATCATTTGGGACTTTTCTCTTTTTTGGTTGTTTCATACTTGGTTTATCAAGACCAGTTTTCATTTGATAGCTTCCAATACTTGGATGCCAAGAGTTGTCCCTTGAATTTATTGTTCATTAGCACTCTGCACTGCCCCATTTATTGAGGATTAAAGACACCTTCTATTTTGAATCCTAAATTCTGTCAATGGCATATCAACAGTAGTTGCTCCATTCAATTCTTTTATTTGACTGGTCTCCAATGCCTCAATTTTCGATGATGAAAGAACCAAATTTTTATTGTTATTGTCATCAACCATCATTAGGGTATTAGAACCAAGTTCCCCTTGAATTTGTTGTGTTTGATCACACTGAAATGGCTCATTTGCTGTCATTAGCGATGTGGACAAAGTCAGAGTTCGAGCAAAAGTTATAACTTCAACCACAAATCATCTAGATTGATAAAGACACACTGATATGTAATGAATTGAACTAATATAATACTCACTATTGGAGGGAAAGACAGGATGTTGTTTTTTGTTTTAACACCATTTTTTTCCGTGTGCTTTCCAAAGCAATGTGATTCACGATAAGCCTCTTCTTCGTATTTGTTGATTGGTTTTGATCTTGGAAGATAGTTATTGACCTGGGAGGACATATTAATAATTAAACACACACATTATGAATCCCTCACACTATAAAGTTAAAATCGAACCATATAACATATAAAATTAGGAAAAACTTACTATTGGTGTTGCAATCAATGATTTGTTAGAATGTTTTCCCCATGATTTAAATAGTTGTTCAACTTGTTGACAAGTGACATCAGGCAAACGTGATGCCAATTGTGATGCAGTTTCCTTATACGATTTATTCCTTGACTTATCATATTCAACATGAAGCTGACTTCTAATATTTGAAGGCAAGATTCTTCTTTGTCTAAAATTTTGGAAAGTGCCTTATGATCTCATAACAAGCTTGAAAAATTGTGCTCTCATCTCATTTACAAGACACATTCTATCATGTTCAAATGTGCCTCTATTATCCTTATGTACTCCTCTTCTTCCTCCTTGGTTTCTATTCAAATATTTTATTTCTCTATGCTTACGCTCCATTACTTCATTCCTTAAATGTCCCAACGTATAAGGAATAATAGAATGTGTCATATGAAGAGCATGGGCCCCTTGTACATGCATATAAGGAACCATATCATCTCCTAAACAATAAGAAGACAACCACAACAACTCACTTCCAAGGAATCCAATCCTGCAATGACAGTGGATAAAACTGTTTGTCATGAATGAAATGATACCACCATTCAAACTAGATAATATGATGAAACTGACGTACCTTTTCTCATATGCATATACATCATCCCCTCTACACCCTTACAGTTAAAACATGTGGAATTCTTTATAACACTTCCACATCCTCGCCAACTTTTTATTCTTCTATTCATCTAGAAGGCGTTCAATAACCTAGAAAAAATACATAAGTTTCAATGCATATGAATAAATAATAATGTTTATTTGTTGACTCTGGTTTTCATTGATGTCAAAGGAGTTCAGTAATGACAAAGAAATAAAGGAAAAGGATATGATGATATGAAATATATGGTGATATCATTATTACAATTTGGCCTAATTATATAGAGATTTGTTAGTTTGGAGAAATTCTGAAAAGGAAGTGATGACATGTCATGTATGATGATGTGGCATGTGTAATGGGGATGGAAAGACACGTGATGGTGTTCTGCTACTATCATGAAGTAAGTGTTGCAATTTGACATCATTCTAGGAAAGTTGGCAATTTTGTGAAACTTTAGAAAATGACTAATTATGGAAAAATTAGTCCAAACTACTCTAAGGAAATGCCCGCCATAATTCATAGGTTAAAGTAAATTCCCGTCCCATGCTGTCGGGATATAGGTTTTTGAAGTGGTTATCTGACCATAGTCTCATTTCTCCGAAATAGTGCTTCATGCCAAAGTTATAGGTCTTCCAAAACAAGGGTCCAAGAAGTTTTAAGAAATTATGGAAATTGACTAAGTGTTGGAAAATTGGTTCAAGTGGCGTCATGAAAATGCCCTCCATACATCATAATAGAATCATAAAAGGTATCTGAAAATATCAGGCTATACCTTGTTGAATAGGTTTTCGTACCATGGTATCATTTCTCCAAACGAGTGTTCTATGACAAAGGTATAAGTCTGCCAAAACATGGTTTTAGGCAGTTTGCACTAGTCTTGTAAAATGTCTGCCTAGGTCAGAGAAGGATGAGTTTGAAGGTCAAATCAATATGGTTGTGCTTAGTAAGATGTATTACATCATTGGGTATCATTGGTTCAGGATTTTGGTGAAATAAAAAAATCCACCGTAGAGATTGCACAAATTGTCCAAGTATAAAAATACTGCTAAAAATGCCTAAGTGACCCCAGTAAAATGTCCTCCATTTCCTATGGGTTATGTATTAAATTAGTTTGAGGGTATGGATCTCTAGACTATTGATTTGTGCATCCAAACATATCATTGGTTTGTCCAAAGAGTCTCTGTAGGTGAATATATTGATTTCCCAATAGTGCCTCCATGCTTGATTTGCACTGCTCCAGAAAAATCAATGTCAAGGAGAGAGAAAGAGGTCTCAAAGGATGAAATTGGTCTAGATAAAAAAATTTGTCTTTCTGTCTAATTGAAGGTTGAGAGGCATTTGGAAATGTCGTCCATAAATTGTCCTTGTACTGGTAAATAAGGGCAACGCAATTTTCAGCATAAATAATTGTCCCAACATTATTTTCAAAGTAAATAACATTGAGATCCATTTAACAATAGTCAAAACATAATAACAACATAATTTATTGTTAGTCGAGGACCACATAAAAAAAATTTGATATGTTAACATAAGTATTAAACCTTTAAAATTCCCTCATGTCGAATGAGGATCTTGTTTGATGTTGATCCATCTGATTTCCCATGGTTAAGATCATTGTATTGTTGGATTTTATGATGGTATGGTTCTCCTAGCTTACATGGAACACCAATTTTCTCCATATCCTCCCAAATTTGAACAAATTTTGTTTTCTCCACGCCTCTAGTTGCATGTACCTTGTCATAATCTTGTGCAATTCTTTGAATTTCACAAAACATCTTCAAAATTGTTCTAATCCCAGCATGGCAAGAACAATATACAAGCTTGGCCATTGAGCCAGGAATCAACTGTAATTGGAACCAACAATTTTTTAGGTTAGGAATTATTGAAATACTAAGAAGCTTAATTTCTAGTAAAGATCCAATCATGAAAGTGTGTACCTTATCATCATTTCTTCTATCAATGGGATATTTCTTCACAATAATCATCTTTCCACCATATAAGGTTGGTTTAATGCTTGTAATATGTTCATCTAAATTTCCTTCCCATCCTTTTCTTGGTTCCAAAGCGGAATTCAACTCCTACAGTAAAGTTCAAGAACATAGTTAGATTAGGAATGTTTTGGCAAGATATAAACATTAATTTCAAAACTTGTAATAAATTTGCATAGCTTACAAGGAGCAATTATGTTGACATTCCATAACATTCAGAAACACTATGGATAGTATCTCCTTCCCCAATGTTGATTTCATCTGTAACCATGTGTATCGCTTTTTAATGGCATGTGCACCAAGGACAAAAATTATTTCCCATTGGAGAAACACTATTATTGCATACTAAACTACATATGGCCACTAGATCATGACACTCAAACAAATTAATTTTCACAACCCTTCAATCTACCATATTGATGCCATCTTCTGAAAGCTTATTTATTTGTTTCATTAAGTTCTCCTCATTTTCAGGATCAACAACATGTGCTAAAACTTGTCTATATTCTTCTTTTCCATCCCATTTTCCAAGGATTACATAAGACATCAAGCCATTGTCTTCTAGTAACTCAAATAATATCTCACTCACTTTCCCACCTCGATCATAATGTACGCAAGAATCAATACCAAGTTTGAAAGAAACTTCATTGGCTATGGTTTCAGACTGTTTTTCAAACGATTCAACCATAAAGGAGGCATATGACTTTACTTGCTTCACCCTAACTCCATATGTGAAACCATCAATTCTCTCCCATCCCATATCAATATCCTCAGCTTCTTTGCTCCACTTTTTCATTTCGTTACAAATTGATGTTGGATTAACCCCCTTTAGTACACCATGAGCATCAACAATCTTAAGACATTGCAAAGCCTTATGAGTCATGCTTGATTCGATAAATATTGAAGCCATGTTCCTCAACATAAAATCCTTACGAATCTCGACCACAACAATTGATCGAAGTTTATCAAGGAATCAATGTAGATGTTCAAGAACATCCTCAATTTTAGATCCTTCATTATAGTTTTTTCTCGTGAAGTAGCCAATTCCAATAATAATGTCATTCTCATCTACATCTTCAAGCAATTTTCCAGAAAACCATCTTCCAATTTATTTAAATTTTGTCTTCCCCTCATTTAGTCTATGGTTATACCATCCCGAATTCTTCTTAAGATGCAATAAGGATGTCCTTGAGCGGTTTCCTAGTGACATTTTCCTAACATTCTTAGTTTCCTTTGCTGCAAACCCTTATGGCATTTCTGCTACAACTTGACCAATTGTAGAATTTTTATTTTATGTAGTTTCATTTCTATCCATTTCTTCATGAAATGCAATTATTTCATTTGTTTCATGTCTTCCACTTCCATCCAAGTTCATAAGAGGTTCATTTTCAAATTGATTCCCATTGGGCTCTACACTTTGATTCCCTTCATCATTATGCAAGACTAGGTTCATTCTTTGGTATATATTTTTATTTTGCAACTCAGAATTCAATGCAATGGTAGCATGTAATGGGACCCTCACATTCTCTCGAACAAAGTTTATTCTTTCATAAATATTTCCACTTTGTGCATTAACATTCCCTTCAACTGTAATTGGAGACAAAGGTTGCCTCTGTTGTCCAGCAACATTGTTGTTTATCAATGAAATGGAAGCATGTAATGGGACCCTCACATTCTCTGGAACATAGTTCATTCTTTCATAAATGTTTCCACTTAGTGCATTAACATTCCCTTCAACTTCATTTGGAGACAAAGGATTCCTCTGTTGTCTAGCAACATTGTTGTTTGTCAATGAAATGGCAGCATGTAATGGGACCCTCACAGTATCTGTAACATAGTTCATTCTTTCACAAATATTTCCACTTTGTGATTAACATTCCTTTCAAATGCAATTGGAGACAAAGTTTTCCTCTGTTGTCCAACAACATTGTTGGCAGTCATTGGTTTCTTACATTGAGGACATTGAGTTTGCAGAATGGTTGGATGAAAGCTTGATGTTTGAGGGAAACTTGTGGACTCGTTCTGTGGTATGGAGTTTTGATTTTTAAATCCTTGATATTGTCCATAAGCAACAAATTGCATTGTCATTTTACCTCTACCATAAGTGAATTGAAGGACAATGTCATGTGGTTCCAAAGTTGGAAGTTTTGAGTAATCTAGACCCTTACGTCAACCTCTTTTTTGAGGAATATTTTGTTGAGATGGCTCATTTGAATGATCCATTGATGAGATACTCTGCAAAATAAAATAAAAACAATTAATATTGGCATTATATTTCAGACATAATTTCTCTAATTAAAAAAAATTGAAATATAACATAAATGTAATTTTACACTAAGAGGTGAACGAGGCTTGGAGCATATGGCAGATAAAGGAAAATATCCATGGCGAAGTTCATGAATTTTATCAAAGACCGTTCATAGAATGACCAAATCCGATAAAGGCTCTTCAACAACTTCAGGATCTTTCCTTTTTTTCCCTTTCTATTATTTCACATAAACTTGTCTCACCCAGTTTTTGGCTCTTTTTTCAGAACTTAGTGTCCTTCTCAGAGGAAAATTTTGTCATAATATGTTATTATGCCTGTAAAACAAGTAGATAGTGTTTTTAAAGATTAGTATCATAAATGAAAAAATCTAAATGGATCATAAGAATAAAATAATACTACAGGTCTATCCAAAAGGCAAGAAATATCATAAATACACTCCTTACAAAGTTTAGCTACATAATATAATTTTGTTCTCATCAGATGAAATAAAATTACTTTTTTTCCCATGAAAAAAATGTAATTTTACATTCAAAGTTAACTTGTAATTTTACACTCAAAATTTACTTTTAATTTTACACTCTAAGTAACGTAATGTTTTGCAAAAGAAATTCAAATTTATGTCAATTCTCAAAGGCTAATTCTAAAAAATGGCTTAGTGTTGGAAAATTGGTCCAAGTGGCCTTGGTAAATTGTCCGTCATACCTCATAGGAGAGTGATAAAAATTATATAAAAATATAATGTTATAGCTTGTGGAAGAGTCTATCTTACCATGGTCTCAGTTATCAAAGAGGTTGTTTGATGACAAATTTAAAGGCCTTCCAAAATAGGGTTCTAGGCTGTTTTTGCACAAATGGTAGTAAAACTGCTCAAGCGGCCTCATGAAAATGCCTACCATAATTCATAGGTTAAGGTAGATGCCCACCCCATAGTGTCAGGATCTACCTTGTTGATTTTTCTACCTGACCATTGTCTCAGATTGTCTTGAGAGCTTATAAAAAGGAAGTTATGGGTCTTCCAAACCAATGTTTCAGGCTGATTGCTCCAGTCTAGGAAAATGCAAAAATTGTCTAAGTATAAAATTACTGGTAAAAATGCCTAAGTGACCTCAGTAAAATGCCCGCCATTTCCTGTGGTTGATGTCTTAAATATTTTGATGGTATGGATATCTAGACTGTTGATTGGTGCATCCAAATGGATCATTGGTTTTTCGAAATAGTCTTTGTAGGTGAAGATATTGATCTGCCAAAAGTGCCTCCTAGCTTGATTTTCACTGCTCTAGAAAAATGCCCGCCAAGGAGAGGGAAAGAGGTTTTAGAGGATGAAATTGGTATGGATGGAATCACCTTGTTGTTCTATATCCATTGGGTGTCTCACACTTCCAATTTGATGAAAAACAAAATCTCAAGTTACCCTAGGGTTTGACATTTTTTTGTCCAATTGTTGAATTAGGAGTTTAAAATCTAGTTTCAAATGCCTGCAAGATGATGTCTATGTATCAAAAAATTTAAAGGGTGGCATGGATTTGTTCCTTGTTGAAGTGGTTATCTATCCATGCTTTCATTTTTCCTTATTATGGTCACATGTGCAAGAAATTAACTAGCCAAAGTGAGGAAAAACTTGTTTTGCATATTAAGAACAAGTGAAATTTGGGTAAGTGTTAAAATCACAAGGTTAAGGGACTATTTGGAAATGCCCACCAAGAACTGGCCTTGTGGGGATAAATTCATTAGTTGACATGAACTTGTTCCTTGTTGAAGTAGTTATCCGGTCATGGTTTCAATTTACTTACTAATAGTCACATGTGCAAGAAATCAACCTGCCAATGTAGGAAAAATATTGTTTTTCATATTAAGAAAAGAAAACAAAAGAGGTCCAAATTCTGAAAAATGGCTAAGTGTTGGAAAATTGATCCAAGTGGATTTGGGAAATTGACCATAGTAACTCATAGGAGAATGATAAAAATTATATAAAACTATAATGTTATATCTTGTGGAAGAGGCTATCTTACCATGGTCTTAGTTCTCAAAGAGGGTGCTTGATGACAAAGTTAAAGGCCTGCCAAAACATGGTTCCAGGATGTTTTTGCACCAGTGGTAGTAAAACCTCCCAAGTGGCCTAAGGAAAATGCCCTCCATAATTCATAGGTTAAGGTAAATTCCCAGCCCATAGTGTCAGGTTGTAGCTTGTTGATTTGTCTACCTAACCATTGTCTCATATTGTCTTGAGATTGTCTTAAAAGGAAGTTATGGGTCTGCCAAAACAGTGTTTTAGGAAGATTGCTCCAGTCTAGGAAAATGCAAAAATTGTCCAAGTATAAAATTACTGGTAAAAATTCATGAGTGACCTCAGTAAAATGCCCGCCATTTACTGGGGTTGATGTCTTAAAGTATTTTGAGGATATGGATCTCTAGAATGTTGATTGGTGCATCCAACCATATCATTGGTTTGTCCAAAAAGTCTCTGTAGATGAATATATTGATCTACCAAACGTGCTTCTTAGCTTCATTTGCACTGGTCCAAAAAAATGCCCGCCAACAAGAGAGAAAGAGGTCTCAAAGGATGAAATTGGTCTAGATGAAATCACCTTGTTTGCCTCTATCCATTGGGTGTCTCATACTTCCAAGTTGATGAAAATAAAAATCTCAGGTTACCCTAGGGTTTGACAATTTTTTGTCGAAGTGTTGAATTAGTATTTTAAAAAGCTAGTTTCAAATGCCTGCCAGATGATGTGTTTGTATCAATAAATTTAAAGTTTAACATGTATATGTTCCTTGTTGATGTGGTTATCCATCCATGTTTTCAGTTTTCCTTATGATGGTCACATGTGCAAGAAATTAACCTTCCAAAGTGAGAAAAAACTTGTTTTGCATATTAAGAACAAGTGAAATTAGGCTAGGTGTTAAAATCACAAGGTTAAGGGGATATTTGGAAATGCCTGCTGGGAACTGTCCTTGTGGGGATAAATTCATCAATGACATGAACTTGTTCCTTGTTGAAGTAGATATCCAGTGATGGTTTCAGTTTACTTCCTGATAGTCACATGTGCAAGAAATCAACCTTTCAAAGTAGGAAAAATATTGTTTTGCATATTAAGAACAAAAGAAACTAAAGAGGTCCAAATTTTGAAAAATGGCTAACTGTTGGAAAATTGGTCCAAGTGGACTTGCGAAATTGCCCGTCGTACCTCATAGGAGAATGATAAAAATCATCTAAAACTATAATGCTATATCTTGTGGAAGATGTTATCTTACCATGGTCTCAGTTCTCAAAGAGGGTGTTTTATGACAAATTTAAAGGCCTACGAAAACATGGTTCCAGGCTGTTTTTGCACCAATGGTAGTAAAACTGCAGAAGTGGCCTCACAAAAAATTTCCGCCACTATTCATAGGTTAAGGTAAATCTCGCCCCCAGTGTCAGGCTATAGCTTGTTGATTTTTCTACTTGAACATGGTCTCATCTTGTCTCGATATTGTCTGGAAAGGAAGTTATGGGTCTGCCAAAACAATTTTTCAAGTAGATTGTTCCATTCTAGGAAAATGCAAAAAATGTCCAAGTATAAAATTACTGGTAAAAAATCCTGAGTGACCTCAGTAAAATTCCCGCCATTTCCTGTGGTTGATGTCTTAAAATATTTTTAGGGTATGGGTCTCTAGAATGTTTATTTGTGCATCCAACAATATGATTGGTTTGTCCAAAGAGTTTATGTAGGTGAATATATTGATCTGCCAATAGTGCCTCTAGGCTTGATTTGCACTAGTCTAGAAAAATTCTCGGCGAGGAGAGAGAAAGAAGTTTGAAAGGATGAAATTGGTCTAGATGGAATCACCTTGTTGGCCTTTATCCACTGGGTGTCTCACACTTCCAATTTGATGAAAATAAAAATCTCATGTTACCCTAAGGTTTGATAATTTTTTGTCTAAGTGTTTAAAAAGCTAGTTTCAAATGCCCGCCAGATGATGTCTGTGTATCAACAAATTTAAAGGGTGACATGTATTTGTTCCTTGTTCAAGTGGTTATCCATCCATGCTTTCGGTTTTCCTTATGATGGTCACATATGCAATAAATTAACCAGCCAAAGTGAGGAAAAAATTGTTTTACATATTAAGAAAAAGTGAAATTTGGGTAAGTGTTAAAATCACAAGGTTAAGGGGCTACTTGGAAATGCCCGCCAGGAACTGTCCTTGTGGGGATAAATTCAACAGTTGACATGAACTTGTTCCTTGTTGAAGTAGCTATCCGATGATGGTTCCAGTTTACTTCCAGATAGTCACATGTGCATGAAATTCTCTCGTAAAGGAGATATTTTCCTGCCAAAACAACCATTCTGCTTGTTTCGCACCCTAAAAGAAACATGGTCTCCATAGGAAAAATTGGTTAAGTGTTGAAAAAAAGGGCTTAAGTAACCAATAGCTCATTGCATTTGATAAAAACATCATTTCCAGAAATTAAAACATCATTTCCAAAAATTTAGAGAGTCAACCAATCATTTTATACGATCACTGTTAAATTTAGAATTCAGATGAATTTTCTAGCCTGCACGATATACCTTCAACCCAATGAAATTTTCGAAAGAAGTTTTTGCTTGAATGAATTTTCAGGAATTTTCTTTGTTGTGAGTTATCTTTATGACCAAAGGTAAGGACAGATACAATGGCATGTTTTCTTTATTTCATCACCATGCCAAATATCACCACCAAAATGGGTGCTCGGGTGTTAATGCGGATAAGTTTCTCAGTTTTTACCAGTCAGATCATGCTCAGGAATGTATACTCCACCACTCCTATCACATACATGTAGCACCATTTTATTAAATACTTAGAAATTAAAAATTCTTTTACTTCCAGGTTTCACTCGTGGATTAGATTGGTTATTGAATATGATTTACAGATTCAAGACTCGTACACCCACCTTCATAGCTACCTAACTCATGTTCAACCTGCATTAACGCTTCTATTTGCGGGGAAATGGTGCCCATTAAAACGTTTCTGGCCAAATACTTTTGCGATTAGTTGACTCACTCACCATATTCACAATAAAAGATATTATTTCCTCAACCATGTGGAGAATTTTAACCAATCAAAAAAAGGATCGTTTTAAAAAGAAAGCATCTTTTGGCATTTTTACTAATGAAATAGGATACACGCTAGTTATGGGTAGAATTTTATGATATATGAACTAGTAGTCGATAGGAGTCTTAATCAGAATGTGTTATCTTCTTGCACCTCACTATTACTCGTAGTTACGAGTCCAACAATAAATTCCTTTGCTTCAGCATGAAACAAAGCTGTGTGGAGGTAAGCATTTCCATACAAGCGATACAAGGCTTCAAATGCATGTCTCTGCACAAGCCTGGAGATGGATTTTTCAAGTTGCTTAATTAGTAGGCTCTCTAATTCAACTACGTTAACTCAATGTATAGATACTGGATCATTAAACAACTTAAATGTATAATCCAAAGCACCAATTATATCACTAACGTGAACATCATTATTACAACTTCTAGTGCTTTCTCCAAGACTATGCACTAAATGAGACATACCACTAGAAATATTAGCAAAAGAATCCAGAGCATTTTCCTGCAAAGCTTGGACAGGTGTTCCATAGGAAAATTCCTTTGAAGGAGTTGAAGTTGCACTAATGAAAACAGGAATTCCACCTACATTGACCAAATATCTATTTGCACTATCTAATTTGGAAGAAAGAGCCTATACTGCACCAGCTGCCTCAACACAGACAAATAAGTCATTTTTAGGACCCAAAGGATAATATAAGATGCACTGGCTTGAGCAACTAGACTACCAAAAAAGAGTAATCTCAAAAGGATTTCCACTCTACAAGCTTCAAAAGTTGCTTGTAGGACACCTTCGGCATTACTATACAAATTTCTTAGTGCCTGAGTCAAAAGGACACAAATTAACTTGTGTTGGAAGTTGGTGTGAAGTTGGTCCCGTAGATAGGGCACAACACACTCATTAACAAATATATTTCTCCCAACATGATCTATCAGAACACCACGTGATACTACATAGATGTTATTTGTAGCTGCTTTATACGCGTCTACTAATCCAACCCTTAACAATCAAGCAAATGAGGCATGAAACCTCCAAGCATTACTTTGATCCTAATTTCTTCTTCCTTACATAGGACCTCAAAAGTATTTTCAATACTCAAAATTTGTTCTATGACCAGCTAGGCTTGCTCAATATATTACAAATGTACAATTACAAGTAGTCCTACATACGTAATGTGCCAAAAGTATTCTACAAATTAATTCTCTACTGCTTGCATAATGCCTTCTGACCAACATCCCTCCCCTACATTAAGCTTTCTTGGATGAGTAACTTAATTATTTGAACAAACATCACCATCAATTTTGTGATTTCGCAAATAGTAATGCTTTTTCTCTACTTTGAAAACTTAGATAAGATAATTTTATTAATGTCCAACAAATGACCATGTAATATCCCACCCAAGAATTGACCAGAATACTAGCTCCAACTTCCAAATTGATCAGGATTTTAACTAGTAATTTTTAAACAATTTCTTTATAATGTGCAAGGTGTAAGTGAGGAGTAATGGTTCACTAATCGAGGATGGTAGGGATGAATTTTGATTCTACTTTTTATATGGAAAATTTGCAGTAGAAATATAATTTAGGGACAAACAATGAGTCTTGTGCACAAGGTACTAGAGCCTTTCACTTTTCAACAACAGACAAGTCTGTTGCCTACTTCAAGGCTTCATGGGCTTCCAGCATATCCATACTAGACTGGGATTTTATTCTGGATGGAATTAAGGGTTATAACAGTCATTATACTCAATAAAACATGTTGGTGTATTTTTCATATGAATTTGGGAGGTTACAGGTAGATTTGGAGGAAAACTAGTTAAGGGTGCTACTAGGGATTGCATAGGTAGGAGATTTCCTGGCCTTTCCAAATAGGATGGAATGCACCCAAAAAATCAGGAACAGAGAATGGGAGTCATTAAAGATGTTATAAGGACTTCATAGACTCATAATATCATTAATTTGCAGCATAGGGAAATCATACAGTAAGATATGTTAAAACTAGCAAGTTAAAAGTGCATATTCAGCTAGTCTTTAATTCTAAGGGGAAAAAACTCAGTAAAACAATATAATATTCTATTCTGCAATTATTAATGGATCTGATATGAATTATTAATGTTCATAGGGTATAATTTCAATATTTTAGGAATATATTTCAAATTGATTACCTCCTTCCTTCAATAAACCTCTCCAAAGCTTGTAGTTGAGCTAGTTTTAACACTGATGAAGCCATAAGTCAGATATTGTTATAAATATCATAAATGAAAGTGTGGAATGATCTGATATACATCATTATTCAATTACAAGTAGAAATCAGAAGGTTATAGAATATTTTACATTCATTTTCACTCTTAGTGATCCAGAGGACCTCCAGAAGGTAGATTCCCCCGCAATGGGAAGAGATTGACTAGAGATTGAGAAGAATTGTCTGGATATCAGTATGGGACTGATATGGAGCTGATACAGCTCAGAAGAACATATTATGTGGTGTAGTGGCCTCTCTGAGATGTTATGATCTTCTCCTTCAGAAGTGAGAGGCTCCTTCTGTAGTGATCCTCCAATGTCTTCTTCACAAGCTCTTCTGGATGGTGATCTATTCTCTGGAAGTTGGATGAACTTTTAATGGTGGATGATATGGATCTGATCAGAAGAAAATCATCAATATGGATCTGATATGTGGACTAGAATGTATTAAACCTTATGGCACATATCCCAAGAAGTGTTGAGGCACATCACTCAACAGATGAGTAGCTCAAAGCTCTCGAGACAATTCACAAATGGTCAAAATATGTGAAATGAAGTTGGAATCCTTCTTTTATAGAATTGAAGGTGACCTGCTGATCAAGTTGAATAGTTTGGTGACATGTGAGAATAGGTCACCCATGAGGGGACATACTTTCCTTTCTTTTTCCTTACAAGCTTTTCTCCTTTAGAAATTGTGCCCCCCTTTGCCTCCATATGTTTCATGCATTGTAAAAGTTGCTTGATTGGTAAACTGGCCTCCTTTTTGGTAACTACGCCCTCCTTCTGCTCTTTCTAGCTGTTTCCATTTTCTTGTTTTTAGCAACTCTTACACCTTTCCTTCTTTTGTTCTTTTTCTAAATCCACAAATTGCTTTAGCCATCTTTCTATTTTCTGACCTCTTGTTCCAATTTAGCAACATTATCCTCAAGGGGGCGCCCTCTTGGCCCACTTGCACACATATTGGAAATTCTAATTACAAATATTAATTAAAATTAAATAATCCAACACTCCCACATTGAAATATTTAAATAATTATTCTACTATAGTCTTGGCTCCAAAATTTTCCCCATTAATTAATAATCCTCCTTAGTAATTAAAATTGGGAATTAATATCTTCAGGGGGGCCACCTTAGTCAAATTAATACCCAAATACAACTTTAGGCATATTCCATAGGATAATTTCCACTCTTACTCATTAATTAAATAATTATCGCCTAGGTGACTTAGGCCAAAATTACCCCCCTAGACCATAGTGAAATTTTTGGAACATGACAAGTCCTCCCCTCATAATATTGCTTGTCCTCGAGCACTTTAGTCCAGGGACTAACACTGCATCTCCATCCCAAGCATACTTATGAATGTTATTCCTCTCATCATATGGATGACCATAGTAGTCACCCACTGTGTGCACCACTAAATAAATCATCAGAATCATGGGTCCTGTCAATTTAATGGAATTGAAACATATGCTCTCTCAAGCATGCTCCAACAATTCCATGTATCTATAGAATCCCCAAGTAAATATTAGAGGGTCCATCATGTTGTTGCTGCTCAACTCTGATCATAAGTTTCTCATGTATTCCCCAAGAGTCTGGTCCATCATACAATTCCGCATGCAAGGAACTAAACCACCTTTTAATATATACTTTTAATAAATGCAGGTTGGCTTGCCATCCTAGATCCCATTGCTTGTGGTGCCTTTTTCAAAGCTCAAATGTCATCAAGAATAAACTTTCAACCCAAGTAATTCTAGGATCCCATGGATTTTGCAACATTCTTCCAAATAGTGTGGCATTCTGAAGCATGCCAGGATCCCAATACCAAGTTGGAATCTCTCCATTTCTCCTTCTCATGAAAATTTTTATTATACATTTGTACACTTGAGCCTTGTGTGAATGTGTACTGGAGGTATCTAATGGTTGCAAAATATGTCTCTGCTGCTACTTGCAAATCATAGAAAAATAAGCTAAATTAAAAACAATTTCCTTGTAGAAAGACAAGAAACTTTTACCTTCCATATTTTTCTTTTCAGTGATGCCTCTATCCATCCCTTCGGTGAATGAATAATAAATCTTGCTTGCTGATTTATATATGTTATAATCAGCAAGCTCTTCTACAATAGGATCTATCTCCCATAGGGATAGAACACGACCCTCATGTTTTACATGTGGCATCAACTAGAAAAAACTGTTCACCCAATATTCATTCATCATTGATGTGGCTGAATCTAGGTCATGTGGGAAAGAACTGTCGACCTTCTTTGTATGTCTGCAACTTTAGTAACCAAACTTATGGCTTCAACTTATTCATTATTGACTGGTCCAAATGGGGTCATCTCATCCCACTTCTCCATGGAAGAGTGACTCTCTTCAAGGAACAGCTCAAGTTCCCTCAGGAAAAGATCAAGTGCTTGGTTCTCATCAAATTGTTATGCACACTCCTCAAGCACATGCAAAAACAAATGATCCTCATGATCCACCATCTCAAGAGGTTCCTCCTTATGATCATAAATTCCTTCATCCAAGTGAAGCTGGATGAATGGTGTGTAGGAGGGTAGGGAGGATCTTTGCAACTTTTCATGAAGCTGCACTATCTCTATCTTAGATTCTTGGAGGGGACTCAGAGTGATTCTCAAAGAATATTGGGTGGCCATCAATTCATAATTATTATTGATAATCTCTTCATCCTTCAAGCATGCACCATGAAACAACTCCACAATCTCAAGGAAATTTTCTCTATCAAAAATCAAATACAAGAAATTTCTCTTAATGCTTGTCATGGATTTCTGAAACTCCTCCATGTCTCTCATGGAAGACTGCTCCCCCAAATTCCAACAAATATTATTCATTAAGGCATGGGTTTCAGTGAGGGTTTGAAGGGATTCTTGGAGCTTACATTCATCCATCTTTAGTTTCCCTTCAAGGAAATGATGTTCTGGCCGATGAACCTCCTCTTATTCTAGCTTCCTAGGATCAACTTCGAGTGGTTCCATTGAAGTTATGTAAGCTTATCCATCTCTTGGGGCTACAAGATATTCATATTTCATATCATTAATATCACATCTTGGGCTGCAAATTGGGTTCTCATTCATCTCTAGTGCACCAATAAAGCTTTCTCTCCAATTTTCATCCTTCTCCAATTCATGAATTTCAACCAATGAGGGTTCAACCAAGCCAAACTTCTCATCATAAGTGGCTGACCCATCAAATTGACACATAGGAACAAAAAAATCCGAATTGAAAAAATACCCATGTGTGATTTTTTCCTCCCCTTGTGATGGTATTTTGGTGGTTTGGCCTCCCACCAATTTCTCACATTTAGTTTCTGCCACTGCAAGGCCTTCTTCTTTCTCTAATGATCTTGCACCCACCACACCTTCATTAATGGGAAAATCCATGTCATCAACACATATATGAGAGTACCCATATTAGATGGTCCCTCATAATTCAAGCATTCCTCAATAGGTTCTCTTCCAACCATGTGGGCATCCTGCAAACATCCTTCGAATCATTCTGTTAGGATATTTAGACACTTAGGATTTAGTTAAGATCAACTTGTGTAATAGATCCGTTAGACAAAGTGTGTTTCTTTAGTATGCATTTGTAAATATTTAAATCCGACGGTCACGATATGTTCTAGACATAGAGTGATCTGACGTCTCAACTTATATTAGATCATACGTACACTTGATCCGTGACTTAACACCCGATTGGTCCATGATCTCTATTTAAAGAGCATGTAGGGTCATTCTCTAGTTGATCGATTATGAGAAGCTCATTTGTAACTTTCTTTCTTTGCATAATAAATTGATCTGTAGAAGCTATTTGGCCGGGGCCATGGAGTGTTTCCCTCTCGAGGGTTTAAACCATGTCAGAACATCAGTGTGCTGATATTTGATCTATTTGTGTGAAGTGGTTGCTCTAGGTGTTCGGTCTTTTGGGAGCACCTTGTGTACCCAAACATGGTATCAGAGCTTTTATGAAGAGCCGCTTCCGGTTATGATCTAGATCTTGAACTGGTGCTGCCAAAACTTGAAAGGGTTTTTGGTTCTAGAATTTATGTGCATTTCTTGGCTGTGGGAGGTGTTCCATTGCGTCCGAAGCGCCGTTTCCATTGGAAAATATTTTTTGTTTGATCGAAAGTGGTTTCCAGTTGCTTCAGAAACGCGTATTTCATCAGATCTGAAGGTATAATGTTACAGTGACTTTTTTTTAAAATATCTCATATGTTATCAGTTTTTATTATTAGGTTTTTTTAGTTTCAGATTGTTGCTTTCCCTATCTGTGTATGCTCTTTGTTGTGCACTTTGTGTGATCTCGGAGAATCAGAAACAGAAAGGTAAAGGTTTTTTTCTTAGCTGCGTATGCTCTTTGCCATGCACCTTGTGCAATCTCGGCAAATAAAAAACAGAGAGAAAATGTAGACTTTCCGAGAAAGATAACGAGATGTAACCCCAAAAGTGTGGAATTTTATTTTTTTTGGGGTTTGTGGTGTGATTTGTAGGAAAAGAGGCAAGCATGGAAACCGAGAGAGAAGAGTTAAATAAATAAAAAAATAACCCTTCCTCCTTCCCTTCTTTTACGTACCTCTTAACTTTATCTCACTTGGTTCAAAGTTTGTTTATTCATTAATAGGTCTTGAGTTCAAGTCTTATTAAGTTACTTTTAAACAAAAGTGCATGCAATTTCTAATTTTAAGTTACTTTATTGTAAAGGTGCATCTCACTTAAATAATAAAAATAAAAATAAAAAGTGAGTCACTTAAGTTATTTTTTTGCTGCACTATTTAAAGTAACATCATTGTAAAAGTGAAAATCACTTATTTTACGTAAGTGATTCACTTAAAGCAATTTTTATGTAAAGTGATTTTCAAAGGTTCATCTCGGGAAGAGGGGGGTTCTTTTATAGCACGACATTCTCTATCTGCTATGTCACTATTGGGGACATCATCAACATTTTCTTTGTTCAAGCATAACTTCATCATACAGAATCAATTTGCAGTGCCGTTTTTTTTAAACAACTTATTTTTTTGAGCTCTTCACATCAAGACTATTGGTTTTTGTTTTTACAACCATTAATTTTACAAAATCGTCGCCCCTTGTGATATTCTACTTACTAGTTCCAACTATTTCTCATGGAAATATCGTATGGAGGATGTTCTATGAAGTAGGGGACTTTTCAGAATTACCTAGGGGAAAGAAATAGAACCCACTGATGACGATAAGAAAATAAAATGGGCAAATAAATGTGACGAAGCTTGTGGATTGATTGGGATGTCAATCTCTATTGACTTGAGATTCCACATATCTGGAATTAATGAACCTGATACTGCTTGGGACAAGTTGAAATCTGTGTTTGGTAAACACAATGAAATTCGAGGTCATCAACTCGAAAATGAGTTGATTTTTTTAAATCCAAGTGATTTTTCATGCATTCAATATTATTTATCGAAGTACAAAACTCTTAAACTCTTATGTGAAGAATGCAAGATAAAGAGGGAAGACAAACAATGCATTTATCATATTCTTTCAAAACTTGGACCTACATATTCTGTTTTTGTATCCACATTTTACTCCATGAAAGAATCTTTGACTGCAGCAAGCTATCAAGAGCCTAGTCTTAAATCATTTTGTGATTCCCTGATTAGAGAGAAACATAAGCTCATCCATCTTGGAATAATCAAAAATGCAGATACATTTGGGAAATCCTTAATGTCCCAACATAAATAAAAGTCCAAGCCTCCCATGAAACAAAATTTTCGCAATAATAAGTCAAACAAAGGTCCCAAACCCTCTCAGTTAGCTCCTTCTTTAAAAAATGACAAAGGATCCAAGCCAAAAGGAAATAAGACTGAGCATCATTGTAACTATTGCGGGAACGATAATCATGATGAATCTAAGTGTTTCAAGAAGATGGCATCCTTGGAAGCAACAATAAAGAAGAACCACATCAGCCTAGATTCACCTTCGAAATCTAACTCTCATGGACATGCACTTTGTGCTTCTGCTTATTCTTATACTGCATCTTATTCTTCTACTTCAAATGAATGGCTCACTGATTTTGGAGCTTCTTATCATATGGCTAAGGATCAAGCCATCTTTTCTACTATGCATGAATGTAACATCAAACAAATATTTGTTGGTGATGATAGATCTCTATGTGTTGTGGGATCTAAAACAATTTTAGTAGATAATGGTCATTTTAGTGATGTACTATGTGTTCCAAGAATTTCCTGCAATTTGTTATCAGTCTATCAAATCACTCAATCTAGTGAAGGTAAAACTGTGACATTTACACTTCACCAAGTTGTAATCAAGGATTTTAAAGATCCTCAACATGTCCTAGCTACCGAAATTATTGATTATATTACTAGGTTGTACAAATTTAACAACTTTGGGTCATCACCTTTTCTTTCAAATTTTGTTGCTCATAGTGATAACTTGAGCAAACTTTGGCATGAGCGATTTGGTCACTTAAATTATTTCTCATTGCAATGACTATGTAAAGACAATATGGTGACAGGTCTTCTAATGGTATCTTACAGGGATGGTGTTTGTTCCGGTTGTGTACTCAGAAAACATCATTGGGATAGTTTTGCAAAACGTGCCTCTTGGCATGCCTCGTTTCCCTTGGAGCTTGTCCATAGTGACTTGTGTGGTTCGCTTCCATCTACTTCTTTTTCTGGTTTCAAATACTTTTTAAATTTCATTGATGATTAATCCAGACACACTTGGGTTTATTTCCTAAAACTTAAGACTGAAGTATTTAACATGTTCTTGGCCTACAAGGCCCTTGTTGAAAAAAAATATGGTCATCAAATTATTAAGTTAAGATCCGACAATGGAGGAGAATATGTTAACAAAAAGTTCACTACTTTTTGCACTGAATAAGGAATCCAACAACAACACACTGTTCCATATACACCACAACAAAATGGTGTAGCTGAATAGAAGAACCGCACTTTGAAAGAAATGGCTAATTGTATGATCCAATCTAAGGGACTAAGTCTTCAATTTTGGGCTGAAGCCATAAATTGTGAAAATTACATAGTTAATCGCACCCCCACTAAAGCTTTACAAGGTATCACACTGGAATAATCATGGAGTAAAACTAAACCTGATGTAAGTCACTTTCGTGTGTTTGGTAGTGAAGCATGGACTCACATTCCGGATGAAAAACGGAAAGCATTGCAGCCTAAAAGTGAGAAGTGCATATTTGTTGAATATTCTGAAGATGTAAAAGGTTATAGATTTCTTCAACCACATTCTCATGATGTAATCATTAGAAGAGATACTAAATTTGATGAAAATCTCTTGGCCTGCAAGCCTAACCCGACGATTGTGCCATCTTTGGCCTGTGAGCTTGATTCGACGATTGTGCTTTCTTCTACTTCCAACTTCTTTGATAGATTTCCAACTCTAGTTTCTGATGATGACAATGAGGATGAAAATCCACCTCTGCTTGCTCATGTTCCTCCAATTTCACCAGCACAAGTACTTCCTCGATGGGTCCGTTCAACATGTGAAGCAGTTGGTGGTCTTGCCGGTGATCCTAGAGATCAACGTCAAACATGTTCTCAGTTTCAGCGAGCCTCTTCTCTTTTGGCTTAAGTTTCCGAGAATCATGATCCATAAAATTTTGCAGAAGCTTCAGGAAATCCAAATTGGGATGCAACTATGGGTGAAGAATATCATTCCTTAATGGAAAATGATACTTGGGATCGTGTACTGCTTCCAAAAGGAAGAAAACTTGTCAAATGTAAATAGGTCTATAGAACTAAGTATGCATCAGATGGAAGTGTTGAACGACTTTAGGAAAGGTTAGTTGCCAAAGGTTTTTCATAAGTTGAAGGGATTGACTACAATGAAACCTTTGCTCCTATCGCAAAAATGAACTCCATCTGCCTTGTTCTTTCCCTTTCTGCCTTACATAACTGGGAAATCCATCAAATGGATGTCAAGTCGACATTCTTACATGGTGATTTACAGGAGCAAATTTACATGGAACAACCTCCTGGATATGTTCAAAATAACTCTAGCCTTTTTTGTCACCTTAAGAAATCCTTATATGGCCTTAAGCAAGCTCCTAGAGCTTGGTATGCCAAAATGGATAGCTTTCTCCTTGACACTGGTTTTTCTAGATGCCATTCTGACCCCAATGTCTATACCAAGAAAGTAGGAAACCATCGCATCATACTTGTTCTATATGTTGATGACCTTATTCTTACTAGTAGTGACCTTAAGCTTATAACCCATGTGAAATCCAGTCTTAACCAAAATTTTGAAATGTCAAACATAGGACATTTGCATTATTTTCTTGGTCTCCAAGTCCTGCAAACCAAAGAATGAATCTTTCTTTCTCAGTCTAAGTATGCTTGTGACCTTCTTCGTCGCTTTCACATGGATGATAGTAAACCATCCCCTTCTCCCTTCCAGTCTGGAGTAAAACTTTCTTCCACTTTTCCTTCACCTGAAGTAGATGCCTGTAATGTCTCTTGTTAGGAATTTTATTAAAATGGCAATTTTCCACTTTTTTTCCCTAGTTCGACCTTTGACTAGTTTTGAGTCCCAAATTTGCCCCAAATGATCCCAAATATTCTAAGAAGGTATGTGAATTATATTAGAACATAAATATGTGTTTCGGGGATGCCTTTGGACCTTTAAAATACTTCTACAAATCCTCTTTCAATTCTGATCAATGTAGGTAACTTTACTAGTGATTTTCCATTGACTAGTATTGGTCTCTAGGTCTCAAATTGACTCCAAATGCCTTCAAATATTCAAGGAAGGTGTATGAATGATATTAAAAATTGAATATGATTTTTATGGATTACATACAGCCTCCAAAAGACCTCTGCAAACTCTCTTTATATTCTGGACCAATTATGCAATTTTACTAGTAATTTGGGGTTCAAATCCCCCTGGGGTAAGTACTGAAAATGGCTTCCCAAATGCCTCCAAACCCACTCAAATTTATGAAAAGATTTATGTAATGTTTTAATTATGTTATTAAAGTCTCATATGCACCATTAATGGATTATTACAACTGTTTTCACCCTCTCCCATTCAACTGCAAAAATCCTCAATTCGACCCTTGGGGAAATGGCACTATTTCACCTCCCAATACAACTAAACTGAGTAAAAATGATTCAAATGCTCAAGTACATTACATGAAACTTGTATAAGACATCCATGGTAGTATATTTATCACAAATATATCATATAATCATCCATTCATTCGAAATCATCAGCATTACATTGATTCACAACAAGGTAGTGGGGAAATGACATTGTTCTTTCATTAAAACTGAGATTTATACATTTCTACTTCGAATTTAGACCTGAAACATTCTAGAGATGAAGAACAGAGTATTTAATTCATATTAAAAAAGAAATGGGGCATTAAAATCTTCCCCAAAGAGTACAATAGCTCACCAAAAACGTCCTCCCTCAAGGATCAAGAATATGCCATCAAAACTGGAAATGGTTGAAGGAGTGAGCTGCAATAGAAGAAACCATGAGCTGACCTGTAGCTTACACCTTAAAATAAAGACTCCATTAAATCTCCAAATGAAAGGTCTGAATGGCCTTTCCAATTACCAACTTGGATGGGAATCTTTCACCCTCGAAATTGGCTAAGGCAAGAAACTAGTCATCCACTAGCTCTCCCTCTTCACAAATGCAATTGCAAAGTCTACAAATGATCAAAATATGGTTTCATTCTTTGTTATTGACAGTGATAAACTTCTAATTTCCTCCATGGATCGAATTCCTTCCAAGAGACTCATGCCAACTCAAGTTGGGAAGAGATTCCAAAGAACGCCACTTGTACAACAATTCCTAGTCTCCCACTTCCACCAAATCACATGTGGAAGCATCTTAGCTACCTAACACCCTTGAGCACCCTCTTGGAGTCTATTTTTATCCCTAACATGTCACATATGTCATATGTCAGCCTTCAGCTCTGATTTGTGTCATAGGTGTCATAGCATCTTCATCATTGTTGTCATAGAGCTAGGGAATCTAGCCCAAGTGTCTCACTAGCTCCAAATTGCCTCTTCCTCTTCCATGGGAGTTTCTCTTCCTCTATATTTCGACCTTGGATGAGTCATGCAATGAATAATACCTTTTGGACTCCCCCAAGTATGTTACCATTCACCTTGAATTCGAATTGGTGAGAGAATGATGCCAAGTGTAGTGGGGAAATCTAGCCATATGTGGGTCCCACTTCCTCCATGTGTCTTCATGATGAAATGCCACTTTGATTTTCACTTGTATATATTTATTTAGAACCTTTATTAAATATTTATGCCATTCTAATGTTCAAACATCATTTATTATGCCCATTATTCCAAATCCCAAAGCTTCCACCCCAAACCTAGGAAACTAGTAATTTTCCTCCTTGGCAATTATTTGACCTTTAGCATCAATTTGACAAACTCTAATGAATAGGGCCAATGTGATTAGGCCATTGACGACGACAAAGATGATGATGATGATGATGAAAATGGCGATGATGAATATGTAACTTGATGAGGAAGAGGGATATGACGATGATGATGATGATGATGATGATGATGGTGATGATGATGATAATGGTGATAAGGATGATGATGATGATGATGATGATGATGAATATGATGATGAAGATGACGATGATAATGATGAAGATGAAGATGATGGTGATAAAAATGATGAATATGATGATGAAGAAGATGACGACGATGATGATGATGATGATGATGATGATGATGATGATGGTGGTGGTGATGGCGGTGATGACGATGACTACGATGATGAGGATGATGATGAAGATGGTGATGACGATGACGATGACGATGACGATGACGATGACGATGATGATGATGATGATGATGATGATGATGATGAAGATCATAATGAAGATGTTGTTGATGATGATGATGATTAAGACCATGAAGATGATGGTGATGACGACGACAGTGATGATAATGAAGATGATGATGAAGACGATAATGATGAAGATGATGATCATGATGATGGTGGTGTTGACGACGAAAAAAATGATTATGATGATGAAGAAGAAGATGGTGATAACGATGATGATGATGATGATGATCATGATCATGATCATGATAACCACATGATGGGCTTTGGTTGAGAAAACCTTCTTAGTCTTTGATGGATTGAATACTTCTTCTTTGGAAAACCATTTCCAAGGCCCTAAGACATGTAGATACTAAGTTCAAACCCATATTATCGCACTTTAATCCTCAATCACAGGACAATGATACCTCAAGAGGCCATTTTTAGTTGGTTTACGTAACCTTCTTATCCCTAGATGGATATAAGATTCCTTTAAGGCCCGAGTCTTAGGTCTCCTCCCTTGACCATGTCCAATTCTCCAAGTCCCCAAGGCTTGGATACCTCTAGCACAATGGATACCCTTGTAAATTCTTGTTTGTTGATTTTAGACATTGTTCATGGCCTTGGATGTCTAAATGGTTTCTTTATGGCCAAATGCACGATATTCTTCCATAAAACATCATTCTAAAAGCCTTAATTAGGCATGGTGCATACATATTGCTCAAAACCACTTCATGGTATCCACATCCTTAATCATAGTCCAATGATACCATTAAGAGGTCACGTGTGGTTAGTGGGGAAAATCATTATAGCTCTGTTGAATATGGTTGTCATTGATGTCAAAGGAGTTCAATAATGACAAAAGAACAACCAAGGACATGATGGCAAGGAAAACTCAGTGAAAGACAAAGGAATAAATAAGAGAGTGATGACATGGCCTGTATGATGATGTGTCATGAAGTTGAAAATACATCTAATGGTGTTCTAGTACTATAATCAAAACAATGTTGCAATCTGACAACATTTTGGAAAAGTATTTCCAAGTTTGTGCAAACTTGGAAATTCACTAAGTATGGAGAAATTAGCCAAAAGTGCTCTAAGAGGATGCCCACCATAATTAATGGTTTGAAGACAATGCCCATTCCATCATACCAGGCTATAGTCTGTTGAAGAGGTTATCTATTCATGGTCTCAGTTAGCCTTAATCATTTATGAGAAGAGAGATATAGGCTTGTTAAAATAGGGTTTCAGACCAGAGGAAGTGAAACTAACTAACTAGCCTATAGATGATGCCCGCTACAAATCATAGGATGAAATAAATTCCCATGGCATAAGTTCAAGGTGTAGCCTATTGGTTTTTCTATCTGACCTTGGTCTCAATTTTCCTTAAACATGTATGAGGAGATAGTTCTAGGTCTGCCAAATAGGGTTTCAGAATAAACTTTGAAGAAAATATTGAAAATGACTAAGTGTTGGAAAGTTGGCTCAAGTGGCCTTTGAAAAATGGCCACTAGAGTTTATAGGTGAAAGAAAATGCCCGCACCATATGGACATCCTGTAGGTTGGTGTTTTTTCTACCCAACCATGGTCTTAGTTTGTCCAAAGCATATCTGAGGAAGAAAATATAAATCTTCCAAAAGTAGGAAAAATATTATTTTGCATAGTGAGAACAAAAAGAAAAATTGACTAAGTGTTAAAATCCCATTGAGGCTTAAGTCATGTTTGCAGGGTCTTGTAAAAATTCCCATAGGGGCTATGGAAAGCATGCAAAAGATTGTGATATGCCCGCAGGAGCTTGTGTAAAGTCCGCAAGGGAATATATGCCCGCAGGGGGTAAAGTAAAAGCTCCCAGGATCCTAAAATGCTCGCAGGTTCTTGTGAAAAAGACCGCAGGAGCTTGTGTAAAGTCCACATGGGATAAAGTAAAAGCTCCGAGGGTCCCATATGCCCGCAAGGGATTAATATGCCCGTAGTGAGGGCTAGAAGATGCCCGCAGAGGCAGAGGTTAAGCCACATGGGCTTAAGTGAAGCCCACAAGGGCCTGGAAGATGCCCATAGGGGATTAGCTAATCTCTCAAGAGCTGGAAGATGCCCGCAGGGGATTAGATAAGCTCGCAAGAGCTTGGAGATGCCTGTAGGGGTTTGTATGCATGCACATAAAAGGGCTTATATGTTTCCCACATTGAGAGAGCCCATGTAGGAAGAGCTCACAGGCATGAAAGAAGGAAATCCAACAGCCTAAGATGATCAAAGCCCTCAGGCCGGAAGGATGAAGCAAAAATGTTTTATTTAATTAATTAATTAAATTTGTAAAACACAGAATTACAGATTAACGAAAAACCTATCAAAGATCTGAAGAGGCATGATGGTGAAAGGCCATGAGCCTGTTCTAAAACAAAGCAATGATTCAAGATAAAGAATATATATAATAGAAGATTGAAGTGGAAGAAAAATGTCTTCGGTGTCTTAGTTGAAGTAGTATCAAGATCGGGCGAGACTAATGGAGTTCTAGGACTGAAGAAAGGATGTTATGGAAGATCTAAAGAAGTCAAACTAGGGTGGAAGGGTGGTGCTAGGGAAGGCTACAGGCCTACAAGGGGGTTATAGCCTCCTTCCAGTGGTAGCTGTTAAATAGGGTGTAGTATCATCCTTGTCTGTAGTAGAAGGCATAAACCAAGGTGTGGTAGCATCGTTGTCTGTATTAGCAGGCAGAAACCAGGGTGTAGTAGCATCCATGTTTGTAGTAGTAGGCATAAACTTATTGTAAATATAATTTTGCAGTATGGAAACAGTTTGGGGTTTTCCAAATTGGGTTTCCATGATAAAATTTGTTTCCTGTGTATGTTGTTGATTCCATTTTTTAATTAAGTTTTAATAAGTGATTTAAAATGGTAAAAAGTTATCAATACTGATTCACCCCCGCCTCTCAGTATTGACCAATATTTCACCAATTGGTATCAGAGTAATTTTCTTCACTAGACTCTAATCATTGGAAGGAAGAACCTAATTAAGACTACAATGGATCAACTGGAAGGATTAGCTACCAACATACCTCCAATGTTCACAAGAATTAACTATGCATACTGGAGTGCAAGAATGAAGTGTCATCTAATGTCTCTTGGATGGAAGGTTTGGGAAGTAGTTGAAAATAATTATAACATAGCAGACAACCTGCCTACAAACCAAGAAGAACTTGACTAATATGAGGCAAATTCAAAAGCTCTAAATGCAATCTTGAATAGGTTAAGAAACTTAGTGTTTTTGAAAGTCATGGAATGCAAGATAGCCAAGGAAGCTTGGGATAAATTAAAAATTGTCTATGAAGGAGCATCCAAAGTCAAAAAATAAAAACTTTAGACATACAAAGGACAGTTTGAAATTCTAAAAATGAAAGAGGAAGAAAATATTGCAAAATATCTTCTAAGAGTAGATGAAATTGTCAATGCTATTCGAGGCCTTGGAGGAGAATTAGAGGAGAATGAAGTAGTGGACAAAGTACTAAGAACTATGCCAATGAAGTATGAATCAGAAGTATATTCTCTAGAAGAATGAGATGATCTTAAAGACATGATAGTGGATGAAATGCATGGGATCCTCACTTCCTACGAGATGAGAAAAGGACAAGATGGAAAATCAAAGAAAGAAGCAGCATTTAAAGTCTTATCCAAGAACCAATCATAAAATTCAAATGATGGAGAATCCCTTTTCATGAAGAAGCTTGAGAGAGGTACTAGAAAGTACAAGGGAAAGCTACCTCTAAAGTGCTTTAAATGTGGAAGAATTGCACACTTTGCTACAAAATGTCCTTATCCTAAACAAAATGGAAGTGATAAGAAAGAAGTTCAAAAAGGGAAAAACAGGAAACAAAAAGAAGTTCAATGAAAAGAAGAATATTTTTTACACCATGGAAGATAGTGAAGATGAAGAACAGAGATCCTATTCATGGGATTAGAAGCCCAAGCTCAAGATGATGAATTAGGGGAAGAAGGAGAAGTAGATATAAGAGCTTAATTAATCAGTGCTTTTAATGGACTTGAAAAATGAAAGAAAAAGCACAAACAGTCAAACCAAATCATTAGTATTTTGAAAACCCAGCTTGAAGAGGCCAAGAATATTGAAGAGGATCTAGTCTTACAGATCAAAAAGAAAATGCAAGAATCAGAAAAGCTTGAAGAATAAATTATCCAGATTAGGAAGAAGCTCGATGAAGAATTTATTAAATCAAAGTTTGAGAACAGATCAAAAGCTTTAGATGAAATCTTAAGTAGCCAAAGACCATTGAGTGATAAAACTAGATTAGGTTATGACAAAGAGAAGAGTCGATAATGTTTTCCTCCTACACTCCAAAATAGAAATGAAAGAAGCTATGCTGCTGCACTCAAAATCCCAATTGAGAAGAATAGTCAGAAGTATGCTCCCTCATCCCATAATAAAGGAAGAACTGATATGATACCTAAAGGACCAATGACAAGTAGAGTCCAACAGATCTTCTTTGGCCATTGCTACACATGTCATAATGTTTTACATATGGCTAGAGAATGCAAGCTAAGGAAGAACTATTCAATAGAAGGTCAAGAACAAAAGAAGGAATTGAAGAAGATGGAAGATAAAAAATTCCTCAAATATAAAAGAAATTTTATGGATATTGTCACTACTGTCACAAGTTTGGTCACAAAGTTGTTGATTGCATAACGAAGAAAAGGGATCAAAGTAAGGAACTCAAGGAACACAAAAGGCCAGTAAGCAATGTACCTCATGGAAAGATGTGGAGAAAAAGAGAAGATTACAATGAGTTAGAGGAAACACATATTTGAAACATCAAAGAAGTTTCCAAAGATGATGAGGAGCATAATAGTGTTGTGGATAAGAATGGCATTCAATATGATGGAGATCAAGATAAAGATGAAGAATACACTGATCGAGAAAAGGACTATAAAATTTTCTTCTAAAAGTCTCTCATGACCTAAAAGAAAAACCCTGAAACTAGCATTAGAAGGGATCATATACTTGGGGGTATTAAATATCAGAATATTGCAATTGGTATTTGGAAGACTATCTTCCTCAAAGACAAGAATCAGAGTGTTAGATTGAAGAGTCATAAGAGTACTTACCATCCATGTGACAAGTAAAGTACAAAAGTAAAAATTAAATCTGAAATGTAAATAAAAACATAACCATGATGAAAAGCAATGGAAAAGAAAATGATCTCAGTAACATTGAAGAAGAAAATAGTATGAATAAATTCTGGAGGTATGGATTTTTCCTAGTCTTTGGTGGCTACTTTGCATCTTCTTATTCAGAAATAAATCTTCCATAAGTTTCACTTTGGGCATGTGGTGATCACTTGTATGCGATAATAGATTTATTGATTTAATACATAAAGGTTTCTCAAAAACAATTACATACATATACAAAGCAGATTTGATATCAGTTTTAAAGAAGAAAATGTTGGCAAGAGGAGGAGCATTGTGATAGGGGGAGTCTATGAACTCATCATCCAAGCTCTTATTTCAAAGACTAGCTACAAGAAGGAAAAGAAGGATGCTAACTAAATTACCATTCATAATGGTCAGCACCAAATCCAAGTTAACAAGAGGAAGAGAAGAAAAATAAGTAAGAAGAAGTATACTGGTAGAAACAATTGTCAAAAATAGAAATGATTGGAAATTTTATGTCAATATAGTTGAAACAAAGGCATAATAAGTTATCCTTTGTCATTGTTGTCAAAGGGGGAGAATGTTTAGATGTTTACATCAATGACAAAGGGGGAGAATGTTGAATATGGTTGCCATTGATGTCAAAGGAGTTCAGTAATGACAAAGGAACAACCAAGGACATGATGGCAAGGAAAAATCAGTGAAAGACAAAGGAATAACTAAGAGAGTGATGACATGGCCTGTATGATGATGTGGCATGAAGTTGAAAATACATCTGATGGTGTTCTAGTGCTATCATCAAACAATGTTGCAATCTGGCAACATTTTGGAAAAGTATGACAAGTTTGTGCAAACTTGGAAATTGACTAAGTATGGAGAAATTAGTCAAAAGTGCTCTAAGAGGATACTTGCCATAATTCATGGTTTGAAGATAATTCCCACACCATCATACCAAGCTATATTTTATTGAAGAGGCTATCTATTCATGGTCTCAATTAGCCTTAATCATTTATGAGAATAAAGATATAGGCTTTCCAAAACAGGGTTTCAGACTAGAGGAAGTGAAACTGACTAAGTAGCCTCAAGAAGATGCATGCCAAAAATCATAGGATGAAATGAATTCCCGAAGCATATGTTCAAGGTGTAGCCTGTTGGTTTGTCTATCAGAAATTGGTCTTAGTTTTCCTTAAACATGTCTACGGAGATAGTTCTAGGTCTTCCAAATAGGGTTTCCGAATAAACTTGGAAGGAAATCTTGAAAATGACTAAGTGTTGGAAAGTTAGCTCAAGTGGCATTTGAAAAATTCCCGCCAAAGTCTGTAGGTGAAAGAAAATGCCCGCACCATATGGCCATCCTGTAGTTTGGTGTTTTGTCTACCCAACCATGGTCTTAGATTGTCCAAAACTTCTCCTAGGAAGAAAATATAAATCTGCCAAAAGTAGGAAAAATATTATTTTGCATAGTGAGAACAAGAAGAAAAATTGACTAAGTGTTAAAAATCCATAGAGGTAAGTCATGCCCGCAGGGGCTATGGAAAGCATGCAAAATCTTGTGATATTCCCGCATGAGCATGTGTAAATCCCGCAGGGGCTAAAGTAAAAGCTCCCAGGAGCCTAAAATGCCCGCAGGAGCTTGTGTAAAGCCTGTAGGGGCTTATATGCCCGTAGGGGCTAAAGTATAAGCTCCTAGGGCCCCATATGCTCGCAAGGGCTTAATATGCCCTTAGTGAGGGATGGAAAATGCATGTAGGGGTAGAGTTTAAGCCACGGGGGCTTAAGTAAATCTTACAAGGGCCTGTAAGATGCCCATAGGGGCTTAGCTAAGCTCTCAAGAGGTGGAAGATGCCTACAAGGGATTAGATAAGCTCACAAGAGCTTAGAGATGCTCGTAGGGGCTGGAAAGATGCCTGCAGGGGCTTAGATAAGCTCACAAGAGCTTAGAGATGTCTGTAGGGGCTGGAAAGATGCCTACAGGGGTTTGTATGCATGTACATAAAAGGGCTTATATGTTTCCCGCATCAAGAGAGCCCGAATAGGAAGAGTTCACAGGCATGAAAGAAGGAAATCTCGTAGCCTGAGATGATCAAAGCCCTCAAGCCGAAAGGACGAATCAAAAATGTCTTATTTAATAAATTAATTAAATTTGTGGAGCACATAATTATAGATTAACGAATAACCTGTCAAATATCTGAAGAGGCGTGATGGTGAAAGGCCATGAGCCTTTTCTGAAACGAAGCAATGATTCAAGATAATGAATATATATAATAGAATATTGAAGTGGAATAAAAATGTCTTCGGTGTCTTATTTGAAGTAGCAACAAGAACAACCCAAGACTAATGAAGTTATAGGACTGAAGAAAGGATGTTCTGGAAGATCTGAAGAAGTCAGACTAGGGTGTAAGGGTGGTGCTAGGGAAGGCTATAGGCCTGTAAGGGGGTTATAGCCTTAGTGGTAGCTGGTAAATAGGGTGTAGTAGCATCCTTGCCTGTAGTAGCAGGAAGAAAGCAGGGTGTGGTAGCATCCTTTTCTGTAGTACCAGGCATAAACCAGGGTGGCGTAGCATCCATGTCTATAGTAGCAGGCAGAAACTTATTGTAAATATAATTTTGCAGTATAGAAAGAGTTTGTGGTTTTCCAAAATTGGGTTTCCACGATAAAAATTGTGTCCTGTGTATCTTGTTGATTCCATGTCTTAATTATGTTTTAATAAGTGGTTTAAAATGGTAAAAATTTATCAATACTGATTCACCCCCCCCTCTCAGTATTGACCAATATTCCAACAAGCTCCTTCTAGATAGAATATTCCTTTAGGGCCCAAGGTTTAGGTCTCTATCTCTCTAAACTACTTATGGTTTATAGGTTTTAAGGGTTGGGTGTATGATGATAGAGTTTAGGGTTGATGAAAATTAGAGGTTATAAGGGTTAGGGGTTAATTTTTATTTGACTAGACACTTTAGAAGTTAGGATGCCGTGGTTAGGGTTATAGGGGTTAATGGATATATATCATTATGTGTTAGTATTTAGGAGTTTTAGGGGCTATACTAGTTTAGGATTATAGTGGGCCAAGAGTTATGATGGTTGGTTGTACTAGGGACTAGGGATTGCAGTGGCTAGGGCGTAATCGTCAAGAGTTTGGGGATTGAGATATGGGGGTCATGGATTTATGGTTACAAGGATGAATATTTATATGTACATGAGGATAATGTGAGTTAGTGATTTTGTGTAATAAAATATCTCCTAACCCTTGTGGTGAAGGATAAAAGAGAGGGGTGAGGGAGGGAGGAGGGATTGGGTAGAGTGGAATAGAGGGGGGGGGATTGAGTGGATATGAAGAGAAGAGGGGTGGGGTTTAGGGAGAGATAGATAAAAATTAAGGTGTAAAAGACAATGCGTGCATGCATCTACATGTGCACACACAACAATGCGTGTGTGCTATAACGCGTGTGCGCATCTACATGTGTGTACACAAAAATGTGTGCGCGCATCTACATGTGCGTACACAACAACATGTGCGTGCTTTTGTGCATGCGTGGATCTACGCGTGCACGTATTTTCACGCACGCGTTTCTAGATTCAAATTATTTTTGACACCCTTGCAGGTTTGGTATTAGCTTTGGATTTCCAAACCTTGAGGCTCAGTCTGATTTATGGCAGAACACACCAATTTCTGTAACTTCATGTTTTTCACGCTTATTTACGCATATGCTCCACTTGTGCACTACAAATGAAATTGCACACACTTGTGGAGCTCTGTGTGTAGATTCTAACTATATATTTGTTAAATAGAACTGTTATTGTTTTCTATTTTTAATTCATTTTTAAATGCATTCATGTCAAATTTGTAAAAAACATAGGTCGTTTATTTGGCCTATAAATTTTGATTTGCTTACCTATTTCGAGAACGGAAAATAACATACACAAGAGTACAAGAATACCTACAAGCTAAATAAAATTTAAAAAATTGATTATGTTCAGACCATGATATGGTGGACCAACACTTGACCATGTCGTTTTAAGGCTTCATTGACTTTCGTAATTCAAAAAAATATGAAATTAACTTTTAAAATTTTGGAAAAATAGCCCCACACAAGATACATCTATTGCCTACGCCTCTACATATTTTTTTCCTCATAAATTGACAATTTACATAACAAACCGGTGGACCAACAAAAACATGTGCATTATGTTTTAGAGAAAAAATAACATACCGATCTTAAAGTAATGACATTTTGGGGTGGCTATACCACTTTTCCATAAATAAAATTTATGTATTCCGGAATATGATCCGTTTTTCTACGTTTCATCTTCTTATACCTAATTCAAAAAAGTTTTGTAGGTACATATAATAATTAATTTTAATGATAATATTTCCGTTTTTCTAGCATGTCATTGCAACTAGAGTGTCATAATTGGGTATCATTACCTTGCACCAGCCCATATATATGACTTGGATTGTGAGATTCATATTGAGATTTAAAGGATGTCATTGTTATACCAAAGGTGCGATGACCTGTGGTGTCTTGATTGAAGGATGTGATATGGGAAATATGGCCTTCATCTCGATGAAATTACTAGCATTTGAATAGATAATGAACCAACCTTTGATTTTATGGTTGCATTTCCTAAGTTGATGTCGATGTTAGATGACTGATGATATCATAAATTGGCTGAATATTGGGTTTTCTTTTCTCTCCTTACTTTACATTGTATATTCTAGTTACAATCATTCCATTTACAACCCTCTTTCTTTTCTAAGATCCTTAATTTGTTAGAATGTATATTACATACATATTTTGGTGCTGCCATCATATAGCTTCATTGGGAATAAGGTCAAAATGTTGGGAGCAATGACAATACTCAACCTCATATACCATTTGGGTATGGTAAAAAATAATTGAAGTTCCCATTCTCCTTTCATCTTACTCCTCTTTCTCTGAGTTATTTTACTTGCATGCAGACCCATGAGCATAGCTCAACCATGAAATCAATGGATCCCTTATGTGTTTATTGAAAGAGATATTTGGCACCCAATATCATCATGTATGAAATTCTCTCATGGTCATATTATTTCTATGATGAATTAATCATTTGTCTCTTTTTTTAATGAGCTTATATCTCTGTTTTGAGAGTACAAGGTGTTTATTTTTCATTGAAATTCAAAGTTGAATTCGTTTGGTTGTGATGGTAATTTATGAACATGATCTAAGGTGAAATATATTGCTCTTATTGTAGCTATGGATATCTCTATTTGCGGACATGTAACATTATTTCCAATTGTACAATGACATATGAATTCTCACCCAAAACATCAAAATAAAAATGTTTCTCTTATGAAGGAGATTATCAAGTCAAAAGTTGTTAAATAATATTATAATATGATGTTATAGTGGCCAAAATGGTAATCCCTTCCGTATAATACAAAATTTTCATAGATTTCCTTCAAGCCTCATTAAAAATCTAACTAACTGCAGTAGATATAGAGATGGTGCAACAGGGAATTCTAGTCGCAAAACGGAAAGCCCGCATGTAGCATAGAAAATAGGCCAATGAATAGATTGCATCAAATCTCATATTAAAAAGAATACAAAGAATACTTGGAATAAACCAAAAATGGATAAAACATTTATGTAATGGAAATATATTATTAAACCAAAGGTGCTCAAGAATACATATTAGGAAACTATGGTTGCCAAAATGGTAATCCCACCTATAAAATGCAAAATTGTCCAATGCAGAGAGTGCCTCAAAACCTCATATTAAAAGACTTTTTAACTGCAATAGAAACATGAAGATTGCAATAGGAAATCCCATATGGAAAAATATAAAGTGTTTAACAACATCCAGTAGCAGCATGTGTAGCATTGTGGTCAGCAAAAGCAAGACGCAGCAGTGAAGGATTGAACAACATGTTTCTTATTTACAACAGTCCAAGTTTGTTTCCATGTGTGTGGTGTATTGGTTTCTATTTTGGAACTGCATGAGGGTGTGAGTTTGGAGTTAATTTGGCATGTGGACAACAAAAAAGAGGGCACAACCATGGAAGATTCATTTTGTTGTTCTTGACAGTACGCAAAGCATGACATAAAGGATACAATTTTACTTTATATGTCCTTATCTATATTTGGTTGACACATAGAGGGATATAAAGTAACTATAAATAATCTTAAAGGAATACAAATCTTATTTATAGAAAGTAACTATAATAAAGCTTGAAAATATAAAGCTTAATTCATGCTTTCTTTCAAAGCTTATGAATACAAAGCTTAATTCATGATTTAATTTAACTTTGTTTCATCATTTACAATTTCTTTCTGTAACAAATGTGTTTGAGATTTATACTTTTGTTTTATCAAATGAAATGGCTGATTAGTTCAAGGGTGAAAGATTAATCTATATGATGTGTTATCACTAGAGTTGGACTTCGACTACTAAGGTTCAATCCTAGAGAAATCTTGGAAGTGGTTAAAGGATAACTAGGGATATTATTTTATAATAATGATAGATGATGGTAGGGAAGAAATCATTACAGAAATCAAGCTAGGATAGAAGACAGAACTACAGGAAGTATATCACTGTAAAGTACAATAACAGAAAAGGCTACGAGCATGAATTTACAAAAGAAATGAGTCGAGCTCTGCATCAGGTATTTAACGATAATTTCATGTGCATTATAAGAATTCTGGCATAGATAAATAGGACTATAGAACGAACAAAATCATGAATAACATGTAATTCAGTTATTAAAGAAAAACATGGCTCATTTGATCATAATCATTTCAAAGCAGTCATTTAACATTTAAAGAAACACAATGTATACATGCCTACAATTGCAATTCATAATACAAGTCTGATCTCCATAAGTTGTTCCAACCTCTTTTCATATTACACTACTGTCTATTATATACAATAACCTTCAAAATTTGAAACAATTTTAAGATCCCCATTTTATGGATCTCGACCATCTTAAAATAGTAAATTTGTTTCTATCGAACTATCTTAAAGGTCAACTTAAACTTTAAAGTCGACAGCTGCAAAAAAAAATAAAACAAGCCTATCTATTGCTTGTTGTCAAATCCTAATTATATATCAACAAAAATAACCTGGGCATTTAATCATTCAAAGAATTTTGGAAGCTTCAGCTAAAACAGTCATATCATTTAGAAATTGGGATCTTTTATGTAACCTGGAGTATTTTGCATCCTTGTTTTTCTCTTGAATCTGAAATTCTCTGTTCTGGCTCAACACTTGTTCGTATTGCTTATGAATTGTTCTTTTCTTCTTTAGTATGTCTTTGGATATGAGGACGAGCTTCTGATAATCTGCTTCCTTCTCCTCTAAATCTTCTCGCAATCTTTTATTAGCAGACATTAAATTCTCATTTATGTCTTGAAGGTATTTGTACTGTTCCTTGTAAGATTGCAAATATTTCTTAGTTTGATCTAATTCTGATACTATCTCAACCTGTTCTAAATCCATAAGGGTTTCATCCATTTGCAAATACTTTGAATTGGAACCAATTTCATTCTTCGAATTGTTTTGTTTACCTGTAGAAAAGGACTCAGGTATATGCCCTGCATTTCCTTGAAGCTATATAAATTTCTCATCTACTGAAAACTGTTCTTCATTTGCTACTTGTATGTCTTCTTTATTGAAAGAATCTTTTATGACCACAAGCTCGCTGCTCTTTACAAGGTTATGTACAACCTTTATCTCTACTTCCAATTTTCTTCTCAATCGAGTCCTTGGCATAAACTCGGTTCCACATCTTTTTCCTTTTGCGTTTCCATTTGCCCCATTTTTTAAACTGCTTCTAAACTTATACTTTTTACAATTATCCTGGTAACATACACCTCTGAAAGTTCATCATTCATAGCAATAAAATCCTATGCGAGTTCTTTGCCCTGTTCATTTACTAGTTCCATTTCTCCCTTCATTTGCTTACCTGAACATTTAGATTTGCTTCATTTTCCATTCTCTTTACAAGGCTTTTGTTTCTCTGCTTCAAACCCTAACTCAAGAAGGAAATGGTCCCAAGTTCGTCCATTCTTATTCAATTGAAAAACTATCAAGAACTTTATTAACCCTTGATGAAGAAGAGAACGAGCAGTATGTTCTCGATGACCTTGAACCCATGCAACCATCTTTTGCAAACTTTTAAATAAATAAAAAGGTAAATTAAGCTTCAAATCTCCATTAAGATGCATCAGAAATCATAAATGGCACCTGAGAACTCTGTCATAACGACCCTCACAGGTTATGTAATTCTGAATCATCTCTAATCGAGTCCTCCAAACTGGCTTCAGCTTACTTATATGTATACCATTCTTCTAGGTTAATTTTTCAAACCCAGGCAAGAGGAACTTACTATAATGAGCTTCAAAGGACTGTTGTTTGAACCACCTTTCACCCAGTGATGGCACTCCAATAGATTCTGGAATAAAATATTCATCAACCCTAACTTGTAAATCTTCAAAAAACACAACTGGATCTTTTTAATTTTTAATAAAAGCTATGGTTACTTGTAGATTGTGACCCTGCAATCTCTCACAGAAAGGGAACCAACCCGCATCTCTCATCATGCTCGCAGATCTTGGAAACTGATGAACCCAGTGCAAATTATCTGGTTCAAGTCTGGATAATAATCCACCAAGCTTCTTTGTCTTTGTCATGGTATATCTCTGTTACCCTGAATACCTGTTTACTTCCATAAAACACAGGCCAAAAGAAAAGAATGGATGCTACAGGCTTGAAAATGAATACTTCAATTCCATGATTTGCAATGATGTCGATTGCTGTGGGTAAAACCTTGAGATGAGTGATTCATACACATAGTATGACATGACTTGAAATTTTTTGTCTATGCTTTAATGAAAAATAGTGTCAATTAAAACATTAGTACCAAAACCCTGCTACTCGTCCTTATTACAAAAATCGATACTGGCAGCATCATTCCTTTTGATATTTTTTCATATGCTGCCAGTATATAATTATAACTCATATATGATATAAAAATTGCTAATGTTTCAAGCATAAAAACATAAGTCATGGTAACATTTGTATCTTTTCAATGAAATAAAACATTTCAAAAATCAAATAACAAATCAGCCTTATTTTGGTTTTAAAAACAAACTAGGGAAAAATTTAGAATAAAGGAAATGAGAAATTTAAAGGGAAGCTAGGGTGAAATTAGAAATGATAACTAGGTAAAGTCAAAAATTCTAAATTAAATCCAGAATACAACCCTAGAGATAACATCTAGCTTCGATTGGGGATAAATCTCTCGTTGTGAGGCTTTAAGAACATCTTGACCTATGCCTTCTGAAACCCGGTAGAATCATATTTTTGTCTTATTGGGATGGAGTCTTATTTACAAAACTGTAATGATATATACAATGAGTATGTACACTAATCTTCTGCAACTCCGTATGTGTGAAAATATTTTAAAAATCGTCCATTCACTAGACCTGCAACTTCCTCACCATTCAAGTTCTGTAGTACAAAGGTATAGTTTCCCAAAATATTAACCACTGAAAAAGGTCCTAGCCATAAATTATCAAACTGTCCATGCTTACCTTTGTCTTCATTCCATGTATCCCGCCTGAGAACCAAATCACCAACTGCAAAGATATCTTTTTTAATCTTTTTATCAGAACTGTCTTTTACCTTTTTCCCGTGCATTTCATCTTTCTCCAAAATGGCTTCTCTTTCCTGCTGCAATTGGATTATCTAAAACCCTCTTCTTCTTATTTCATCAGGTTCTTCTTCAGTTTCCTACAAAAAATTGATTACTGGGGAAACTAATTGGACATGAAACACTGCATCAACTCCATATACCAACTGAAAAGGGGATGTCCCAATTGATTTCTTTATGGTTACCCTATCATCCCAAAGAGAAAATTTTAATTTGATGTCCCAACTCTTTTTATTTTCCAATAACATCTTCTTAATACTGTTCACAATACTTTTATTACTGGATTCTGCTAACCCATTACCCTGTGGGTAATAAGGTGTGGACTGTTTCAAGCTAATGTTATTTTCTTCACAAAATTTCACCATCTTTTTGGATTTAAAATCTGGGGCATTGTCAGTGATTAGCTTCCTAGGACATCCAAATCTGCTAAGAATATTATCCTAAAGGAAACTCATAATAACCTGATATGTTGCTCTTCTTGTAGGGATTGCCTCCACCCACTTAGTAAAGAAGTCCGTAGTTGTTAAAATCCATTTATGTTGACCACTAGAAGCAGGATGAATATCTCCTATAAAGTCTAAACCCCACTGTTGAAATGGAACATTTACTGTTATGGGTTTTAAAGGTAAAGGTTGTAGCTTGTGTTTACCTGCAAACTTTTGGCACTCCATATAGGCTTTGACCTGATGATACACATCTGTAAAAAGGGAGGACCAATAGTAACCTGCTCTCAATATTTTAAATGTAGTGGCTTTCCAATATTTGTGTCCCCCACAAACACCACCATGTAACTCTATAGTGACAGCATCAACTTCTGATCTATCCAAACACTTTAGCAATATACCTCCAGGATCTTTCCAGTATAAAACTTGATCCATTAAAACATATTTGAGAGCTTTCAGTTTTAAAGATCTACACTCATTTTTATTTAAATCTGGAGGACATTGTAAACACAACAAGAAATATACAATTTTTTCATACCAAGGAGAGCCATAATACCTGTTGTAAATCTATTCCTTATTCTGCTATGTTGACACATCTTGCTCTGAATTTTCAGCCATCGGATGAAGATCTAATACCTGACAGTTTGATTCTACTAGAAGCTTGGCTAAACCCTGCCTTTTCACCAACTTGGTAGGTTTAATGTCCACATCATACTCCATAACGTTGGCTATCCATCTGCCTCTTTTTCCTTCACTGTCGGGTTGTACCAAGATTTCCTTAACTACTGAACTTGGAACATAGGCTAGAATTTTTGAATGCAAAACATAAATTCTGAAAAATTTGAGAGCTTTAACTAATGCATATGCTTGCTTTTCCATTGTACTATATTTAAGCTCCGAGTCTCTTAATGTTTTGTTGAAGAAAGATATTGGTTGTTCTAAGCCATCTGAATTCTTTTGGAGTAAAACAAAAGCTATGGTATCTTTAGATGCAAATGAGAAAATTGCAAAATCTTTGGTATAATCAGGAGCTGTTAAAACTGGTGCCTCTACAAGTGCCTGCTTTATCCTTTCAAATGACTATCTAGCCTGATCTGACCACTTAACTTCCCTGTCCCTTTTAAGCATCTCAATGATATGTTTAATAATCTCTGCAAAGTTAGGAATAAACCATCTTAAAAAATTGATTTTCCCAATAAAAGATTGAATTTCCTTTTTATTTCTGGGGATGGTGATTTTAAAGATAGCCTTTCCTCGTTTCAGATCTATCTTTATTTCCTTCAGCAGAGACTATATGACCCAAGAGTTTGCCCTCTGTCATGGCAAAATGAGACTTTTTGGGTTTAGTGATAAACCAAGTTTTCTGCATTTAAGGAAAGTTTGTTTTGAATGCTTCAAATGCTCATCATGATATTTAGAAAAATATTTAATATCATCTTCATATATCACCACAAACTTTTCATTTTCCCCCACAACGGTTATGTCCATCGCCCTTTGAAATGTGGCACCTGCGTTCATGAGCCTAAAAGGCATTTTATCGTACATAAATGTACCCCAGGGAGTTGTGAATGTTGTCTTCTCTCTGTCCTCTCGTTGTACTGCAATCTGGTTATAACCAGAAAACCCATCAATCATTGAAATCCTCTAGGAACCTACCACTCTTTGTAGGATTTGATCAATTTTAGGCAATGAATAATTATCTTTAAGGAAACATCTATTCAAGTTACAAAAATCGACGCAGATCCTTATATCTCCATTTTTCTTTCCTACTGGCAGAAGATTTGCTACCCAAGATGAATATCTGAAAGGTACAATAATTTTTGCATCCAACAATTTTTTCACCTTCTTTTAAATAACTGGCAGTAATGCTGGATTAAGCCTTCTAAGTTTCTGCTTGAAAGGTTTAGTGTTTGGTTTCAATGGGATCTTATGCTAGATAATGCTGGTATCATAAGTTCTAAGATCCTCATATGACCAAGAAAAAATGTCCACAAATTTCTTCAGCAAACTGATATATTTTTTCTTTTCCCCTTCTGAAAGTGTCTTAGATATTCTGATCATTTTGGGTTCAGCTTCAGAACCAATATTGCAACTTAAAACATTTTCTTCAATGGTGTGCAATGTAGGTTTCAACAATGTGTCATCCTTCGAGAACAACCTTTCCAGTGGGACAAGTCCCTTAGGAATGAAGTTTCCTTTTAACTCAACAACTTTATGGTCTGCAATTAAATATTTTGCATAGGAAACTTTTTCAGCCAAGTCAACATCTTGATCCCGGTCAATTAAATCATCTGTAAATTCAGCTGTTAATTCCAAAAAATCCTTTATCTTTTGATCATCATGAAAGAATTTCTAGTGTTTGATGTCATCTGGAACAGATGGCCTGTATCTTACATCAATTGGATACTTCAAATGTGTTAATTTCGGAACTTTGAAGTATGCTGCTGCCAAGGCTAGTGGGTCTGTTGTCTGATTATAATCTCTTGGGATATAGGTTATGTTGAAAGCTAAGAAGAAATTATCTATAAAATCCCAAACTTCATTTCTATAGACTTTCAACAATTGTTGTTTTACCTGATAAACATTCTTGACCTGCTGAACAATCAATTCGGAGTCGCCAAATACAACAAGATTTTGAATATTTAAAACTTTTGCAGCTCTCAATCCCATGACTAATGCCTCATATTCAACAGTATTATTAGTTGTTTGAAATTCCATCTTATACATGAGAGAAATAATCTCACCTCCAGCAGACATGAGTACAACACCTGCTCATGCTCCTTCTTTACTTGATGCTCCATCAAAATACATTTTCCATATACCTTCCTGCTCTTCCTTCTTTTGCTGAACTGGACTATCTTTCTGCACTTGCAAAACCCCTGTAGAATCATCATTATGAACTTGTAACACCTATAAAATCATCATTCAAATGTAACATGCAAGAACCCATATCTTCCTGTACTGAGTAAATAGGATGGTTTGTAGGATTTTTATCATCACTTACCAAAAATGCCAACTGTACTTCTCTATAAAGCATAATATACTCTCCTGCAAATATGGGTACTGAAGCATAAGAGAAATCCATCTGAAGGCTTCCTCCTACCCTTTTTTCCCATGACCATGATAATAACATACAAAATTTAGGGGATACATCAGCCACAACAACATCCATAAGTATACTTTTCATAGGAAACTGTGGAAGGCTAACCACCAGATCTTTGATGACCCCTAAGCATTTCACTGCTCTAGAATCAAAGGCATATAAATCATGATAAGGTTTAGTAACATAAATCCCTAAATCATCCGTGACTTCCTTAGGCATAAGATTACATGAAGCACCTGAGTCTAGGAGACAGTTATGTAGCATTTGATCATGAATCGTGAGTGTGATATAAAATGGAGGAGGATAAATAGATTTAGCATCTGGTTGATCATCTTTTTTTGAACCAATACTAACAATCAGATCTTCTTCTTGCAAATTAATCACATCTAAAGGAATGGGGGCAGCTGAAGGATTCAAATTTTTAAAAGTAGGCTCTCTGTATGATTCGTTCCTAACCAGCTCAGTCAATGGAATAGGAATCTTAATTTTGCTGATTTCATGTTCTAGATTAAAATTAACGAATTTTCCTAACTCTTCTATTTCTGTGACTCTACTCTTATCCTTATGTGATTCTTGTTTTTTCTCCAAAGGAAAATTTTCTTTAGTAGGAAAATTCCTTACCTTCATTTTTCCAATTGTTGCTTGCTTCAATCCTTACCTGAGACCATATGACTTATGTTGTGCTTCTTGATAAATTTCTGATTCCTACTCAAAACAGTCTATCTCAAAATAATCTGCCATTTGTGCACCATGATAATCAGTCTTAGTAAAAAAATTAGAAGAAAAATAATCATCTAGTTGATTAATGTCAGGTTCTAAATCTTCAACTTCTCCTTCGTCTATTTCATAAGACTCATCATCCCTTATCAAATTGTTTTGGAAAGGTGGCTATACCCTCTGCTCTTCATTGTCTCTTCTCTCCCTTTGAATATTGTCATTCCTTCTTTCTCTTGGAATAAACCTAGGGGGAAAAGGTCGTCTAAACTGATTTGGGTTTCTATTATCATTTTCCTGAGCAGGCCTATTTTGGCTTCTATTTTTTGTTTCCAGCCTACTAATATTTTCACATAGATTTTTTATGATTTTATTCATTTCATCCATCTTACTATCTGAGGCCCTTCCTGTAGAAGTAGATGGAAGCATTTACTTTTTTCCCTTTCTATCAAGCATTTGACACTCTGCCTCTTCTTTTAGTTTATTTGAAGCAAGTATGTTGCATTCAACCTCTAAGGCTGCTTCTTGCATATTCAAGAGAGATAAATATTTTCTTTCCCTTAACCATAAAGAGAACTGATAATCAAAAGCATTTGCATATGTTAACTTTTCTAATGTTTCAGTAGGTTTTATTTCAGCTGGTATTCCACTGTACATCCTATTGAAACGTTTAGAAAAATATCCAACAGCCTCATCCTTGATTCTTTTTAGTGCTCCAAACTCTGTGATGTAATACAAGTAATCTTTAGTATCTCCCCATTGTTTCATAAATACCTCTTCTAAAGCATCTATACCATCTATAGAATTTGGTGGCAGTTCTCTAAACCACTTTCTTACTGCACCATCTAGACTTTGAACAAAAACCCTCATCCACAAATCCTGATTTTCAAAATTATGATTGTCAACATAACTGAGGTATGTATTCCAATGCTCCTTCGCTATAACACCTCCCTGACCATTGAATCTTGGGAGATATTTTTTATAGTCTCCACCTGGGAGAGCATTTAAAGGCTGAGGCAATACTAGAGGGGCATATCTAGCTGCTACCATAGCAGCCATCCTATCTGGGGGTTGACCATCCATATTTGGTGGAATAGATACTACAATCTATGAAGAAGATGGTTGATTTTGTGGAGATGGTGGCTTGGTGTGTGGAGGAGACGGCACTTCAACTTTCAATTGGCCAATAAGAATTTTTCTAGTGAGAGGTATATAAGGTGCTGAAAAAGATTTTAAAGTAAAGGTTTCCTCTGGTATATGTTTATGTTCAGAAGTCAGAGGATTTGAATAAACTTCAAAATCACCAACGTGAGCAGGATTAAAGTCTTTGAATTCAGGAATGCACACAGATAAACCTGATTTCTCTTGTTCTTGAGTATCCAACAAATCAGAAGGTATGGTTGTAGCTAAAGAATACTGAGGGTTGCTGGATGATGGAAAATCAATCTTATTTTTTCTTTCTTCTCTTAGAATCCTTTCTAAATCAGAAACCCCTGAGTGCAGAGGAGATGAAGGATTTCCTCGAGTTCCTATCTGTCTTGCAGCCACTGTAACTTTCTGGAAATATGAGATGAATGTGTAGTTTGTAAAAAACTTATACTGATCTTGTTCACCCTCCAAAATCATATGTAAATATGTAAATAGCTAGGGAAGATGTACGTTCATTTTTCCATCCCCAACAACGGTGCTAGAAGATGTTATCACCATAGTTGGACCTAGACTACTAAGGTTCAAGCCTAGAGAAATCTTGGAAGTAGTTAAATGATAACTAGGAATATTATTTTATAATAATGATAGATGATGGTAAGTAAGCATCATTACATAAATCAAGCTAGGATAGAAGACAAAACTGCAGGAAGTATATCATTGTAAAGTACACTAACAGAAAAGGATACGAGCACGAATTTACAAAAGAAATGAGTCAAGTTCTGCATCAGGTATTTAAAGATAATTTCATGTCCATCGTAAGAATTCTGGCATAGATAAATAGGACTATAGATAGAACAAAATCATGAATAGCATGTAATTCAGTTATTGAAGCAAAACATGGCTCATTTGATCATAATCATTTCAAAGCATTCATTTCACATTTAAAGAAACATAATATATACATGCCTACAATTGCAATTCATAATACAAGTGTGATCTCCATAAGTTGTTCCAACCTCTTTTCATATTACACTATTGTCTATTATATACAATAACCTTCAAAATTTGAAACAGTTTAAAGATCCCCATTTCATGGATCTCGACCATCTTAAAATAGTAAATTTGTTTCTATCGAAATATCTTAAAGGTCAACTTAAACTTTACAGTCGATAGCTGTAAACAAAAATAAAACAAGCCTATCTATTGCTTGTTGTCGAATCCTAATTATATATCAACAAAAATAACCTGGGATTTTAATCAATCAAATACTTTTAGAAGCTTGAGCTAAAACAGTCATATCATTTAGAATTTGGGATCTTTTCTGTAACCTGGAGTATTCTGCATCCTTGTTTTTCTCTTGACTCTGAAATTCTTTGTTCTTGCTCAACACTTGTTCATCTTGCTTCTGAATTGATCTTTTCTTCTTTAGGATGTCTTTGGATATAAGGACAAGCTTCTGATAATCTGCTTCATTCTCCTCTAAATCTTCTCACAATCTTTTATTAGTAGACATTAAATTCTCATTTATGTCTTGAAGGTATTTGTTCTGTTCTTTGTAAGATTGCAAAGATTTCTTGGTTTGATCTAATTCTTATACTATCTCAACCTGTTCCAAATGCATAAGGGTTTCATCCATTTGCAAAGACTTTGAACTAGAACCAATTTCATTCTTATAATTGTTTTGTTTACCTGTACAAAAACACTCAGGTATATGCCCTGCATTTCCTTGAAGCTCTATAAATTTCTCATCTACTGAAAACCGTTCTTCATTTGTTACATGTATGTCTTCTTTATTGAGAGAATCTTTTATGACCACAAGCTTGTTCCTCTTTATAGGGTTATGTACAACCTTTATCTCTGCTTCCAACTTGCTTCTCAATCGGATCCTTGGCTTTAAACTCAGTTCCACATCTTTTGCCTTTTGGGTTTCCATTTGCCCCATTTTTTAAACTGCTTCTAAACTTATACTTTTTACAATAGTCCTAGTAACAGATACCTTTGAAGTTTATCATTCACAACAATAAACTCCACTGTGAGTTCTTTGCCCGGTTCATTTACTGGTTCCATTGCTCCCTTCATTTGCTTACCTGAACTTTTAGATTTGCTTCATTTTCCCTTCTCTTTACATGGATTTTGTTTCTGTGCTTCAAACCCTGACTCAATAAGGAAATGGTCCCAAGTTTGTCCATTCTTATTCAATTGAAAAACTATCAAGAACTTTATTAACCCTTGATGAAAAAGAGAACGGGCAGTATGTTCTAGATGACCTTGAACCCATGCAACCATCTTTTGCAAACTTTTAAACAAATAAAAAGGCAAATTAAGCTTCAAACCTCCATTATGATCCATCAGAAATCGTAAATGGCACCTCAGAACTCTATCATAACGACCCTCACAGGTTATGTAATTCTGAATCATCTCTAATGGAGTCCTCCAAACTGGCTTCAGCTCACTTATATGTATACCATTCTTCCAGCTTAATTTTTCAAACCCAGACAAGAGGAACTTACTATAATCGACTTCAAAAGAATGTTGTTTGAACCACCTTTCACCCATTGATGGCACTCCAATAGCTTATGCAATAAAATCTTCCTCAACCCTAACCTGTAAATCTTCAAAACACACAATTGTATATTTGTAATTTTTAATAAAATTTGTGGTTACTTGTAGATTGTGACCCTGCAATCTCTCACAGAAAGGGAACCAACCCGCATCTCTCATCATGCTCGCAGATCTTGGAAACCGATGAACCCAGTACAAATTATCTGGTTCAAGTTTGCATAATAATCCACTAAGCTACTTGGTCTTCGTCATGGTATATCTCTATTACCTTGAATACCTGTTTACTTCATAAAACACAGGTTGAAAGAAAAGAATGGACGCTACACGCTTGAAAATCAATACTTCAATTCCATGATTTGCAATGATGTTGATTGCTATAGGTAAAACGTTGAGATGAGTGAGTCATACTCATAGTATGACACGACTTCAAATTTTTTGTCTATGCTTTAATGAAAAATAGTGTCAATTAAAACATTAATACCAAAACCCTAGCACTGTCCTTAATGCAAAAATCGATATTGGCACCATCATTCCTTTTGATATTTTTCTATATACTGCCATTATATAATTATAACTCATATATAAAATAAAAATTGCTAATGTTTCAAGCATAGCAACATAAGTCATGGTAACATTTGTATTTGTATCTTTACAATGAAATAAAACATTTCGAAAATCAAATGACAAATGAGCCTTATTTTGGTTTTAAAAACAAATTAGGGAAAAATTTAGAATAAAGGAAATGAGAAATTTAAAGAAAAGCTACGGTGAAATTAGAAATCGTAACTAGGTAAAGTCGAAAATTCTATAGTAAATGATTATAATTTTTATATGTCCTGCCTGGTATTTGAACTTACGCCTTCATCGATTGGAAATTAATGATAACCAGCGCTGTGCACATGAACCTGCATTTATAACGATACTACTTATTGATTTATCTCAACCATGTACAATAACTTTATAAACATGCAGAACATTTGAAATAACGACACAATAATTTGTAAGTTTGCAGACTTGTTGAACGTTAGATTGGGCCAATAAGTTCTGAGAATATACCGCTGTTCATAATGGATATAAAATTGGTGTAATTATATTTTCCTTTAAAATTCCATGTTCTACAATTTCAATTTTTTTCTCTTTTGGGGTTTTAATATAATATTTTTCAATATATAATATTTCCATTCCCATCCTTCCATTTCCTGTGAATTTGCCCAAAGCTTCACGCCATATTGGACACTCGTACCTGCGGTATTTCCATGTTCTGGAAACTTCTTGCAACATAGGGTTACTGTTAAAACCTTTCCATTATATTTTTCTATTATCATTGCATGTGATGTAGATGTGATACTACAATTGATTACTGAATTACTTCCACTGAATCATAAGCTCTGAAGCCTGCTTCTATTTTATCTTACATAAGCTAAGATGAATCTTACATTAGAGGCATTGTGCCTAGTTATATGGACATTATAGTTTATAGGTGTTCCCTTTCCTTGGTGATATGGTATTCTACTGTCATCTGATACTCATGTTTTACAATTTTCCATTTTACCAACTTAGTTATCTACATAAAATGTAAAACTGTGGACTGGTTGATTTATTTGGTTAGTAATTGGTTTCAATGAATGGCATTACGACCAACGTATTTGTCATTCCTTTCAGTTGACATATGCACAAGATGTTGGTCTTGCATATCAACAAACCAAAACGGTATATGTGAGCTCACTTTGCTCTCAGTAAATGTGCTCTGTATAATTTTAAACATATTCTAGTCCTAAGCAAATTGACATCTGTAATTTTTATGGAACGAGTAAATTAACACATTATATAGTATAGCATGAAACTTTTAATTTTATTTACTCTTTTGTATGAGAATATTGGAATGTGGAGATGACTAAAGATAATTCAATGTGCATGTTTTGGGATACCAGTGCGGGCAGGAACAGCGGGTGATGAATCATGGATTTGGGTCGGAGATCATGTACGTACACATTTCCCGTATCCTCAAAGTTTTCGATGTTTGGATTTTCTATGAACGAATACTTTTTCAACATATACCATTTTGGATTTGAGAGGATGACAAGGAACTCAACTTTTTAATTTTCAAAATTTATTTCTTAAAATAAATTAGTTTTCCTATTAGATTATTGAAGAAATTGACACACAAATTTGAAGAGATAATTGGAAATGAACAGTCTTCTTAGGATCAAATTTTGGAGTTAATTGATGGTCAATCCAACCTACATACATGCATAGACATTGGATGCATGCCGTCAACATTCCCTTTATCTAGTTGTGGGTGGGCATTCACAGAGTTTGGGCACAGACGAGTCATCCCATCTACGATGAAATAGAGTTTTCCAGCTATGCCATTTATGTAACAACCTTATGTATGTATATTTGTGGAATATTTATAATTAAATGTAAATAATTAAAAAAAAGATTTTCTAGCTATGTCATTTATGTAACAACTTTATGTATACGTATTTGTGGAATATTTATAATTAAATGTAAATAATTAAAAAAAGTAAATAATAAAAAAGAATATGAAATAAAAAATGAAGGAAAATAAATTGTATTAAAAAAAATTAAGAAAAAGGGAGAAAGGGGAGATAAAAGGAGGAGAAGAGAGGGGAAGATCTTTTGGTATTTTTTTTGGAAGGAGATCTTTGGAGGAGCCTAGAAAGAATGAGGAAAGAGGAAAGCAAGCAAGCAATCTCTGGCATAGGGTTAATTATTGGGGGCTCAGGGGCCTTAGCCATTGGATGGGGGTTGGTTGGGTGGAAAGTAGTTCCCCCACCTTCACTTGCAGGCATTGGAGCTGTCAAGGTAACTACCAAGAGAAAAAATTTCATAGAATATAAATTTTAACTGTTGATGGATCCATTGTTTGTATTCAGATCTCCTTTACATGGTGGTTCTTTAGTGTTTACTGGTTTATGAGTTTGAGGTTATTATATTTGGTACCAAGTTTTATGACTTTGAGTTTATTACATTTGGTATCAAGGATTAGTTCAAATGCTTGGACTTGAGGGCTCGTCATTTTCCTTTAGTCATTTCTACTATAAATATGCCTTAAATTTGTTTTTGAAAAGCGATTCGAGTATTTAGATATGTCGAACAATTTGAATGCAATCCAGTTTTAGCTTAATTCTGATATGTAAATATGTTATTTAAATTTTCATGCCAGTGTCTATGGTGATGGATCTATACAACACATTGCCGAATTCATATTCATTATGGTCGGTTGTAAATTTATGACCAGTATTGCTATACGATTTTAACCTGTACTATGTCCTAATAGAAACCACTATAAATCTGTTATTAGGCATGCTACAGCTCTCTAGTTTCCAACCATAGCAAAAAGAATTTGCGGGCTATATATGTTACACTTGCAGCTTTTATAAATCCATTAAATCCAATGAGACTGGAAAATCCCACATGTAAAACAGAGCTTGTAAGACTGTTTCCTCCTGCCCCTATTTCACCGATTTTATTTTATTTTGATCGCTATGTTCCGAGCCGAGCTTTAGTTTTTGGGGTAGCCAATAGTGCGAGGCGTGGTTATAATATGAGTTCTTTATCATTCCATTCAACCAACCCTCGTATACATTCTGGCTATTGACTTGCAGAAGGTTTCCATAGTCACAATTTAACGGGCCCACATGAAGACTTTTGACCTAACGCCGAACTCCAGCTCATGAGGCCCACATGACGTTTGTATACGCCTCTTCAATTAATATTATCTAAAAAAGAATTGATTTTATTAACATGGAATAAAGATAATAATTGGGTGTCAACCACCCTCAAATTGTCGTGCTTGTAAACTTCCGTCGTATATTACACACAGGAAAGTTCTGTAACTGGGGAATTCCAACATGGTATGGTTTTAAATTTTATTATTTGTTCTTTTAGGGAACTCAAATAAGAAACTCGTCTTTCATTATATATTTTGGCTTTATTTCAACAAACACTTTTTCTACAGAGTTTAAGAATAGGGAACTCATAAGAAACTCTTCTTTTTCTGAGTTATTAGAATTTATTTATTTAATTATTTATATAAATAGAGTTTCAAAGAATTAAACTCTATTTATATAAATATGTTTATTTTAAACTTTTTTATAATTTTGCTAATGTATAGTTTTAGCTTATGAAAAATATAAGTATATTAATATAAAAGTCATATATTATTAGTTTTTGTTAAAATATATAAATTTAGAAAAATGAGTAAATTATGGTTTTGAATTATACATTTAAAAAATATTATCTATTATTTATTCAACATGTTTGGTGAGCTTTTTCTATTTATAAATACATTTTAACTACATTAAAATGTTAGACCACTTTAAAAAATACAAAAATCATGAGATAAATTATATATATATATATATATATATATATAACATATAAGGGTGTGTGCAAGAAGATGAGGGTCACTTTAGATGCAAAGCTATTTTTTCAAAACTCATTCCTGATACGTAAAACATAACGCGTTTATGATGTTTAGCACCTGCCATGGTAAGACCTGAGCCTAACATGTCATTGGACATGTAGGCTAGGTAACAATAACGCGTACGCGTTATATAACTATAAAACGCGTACGCGTTATATAACTACAAAACGCGTACGCGTTATGTAGTTACAAAACGCGTTATGTAGTTACAAAACGCGTACGCGTTATGTAAATCTAAAAAACAATTTAAATACACAGTCCCGACGATTGCCGACCACCCGCGGCACCCACGCATCAGAAACGCGAAATTGAACCCAGACGAGGACGGTTTGTGGCCCACTCAAGTATTGGTGTTGCTTGATTTAGCTGGAGGGGACAAATTCACCGGTAGATTGTCATCCAATCAGGTAATTCTTTCACCCATACTCTTTTTTTATCATTTTTAACCTAAATTTTTTTTTTTTTTTGTTTAAAAAAACCTAGTTTTTTAATATTGATAAAATTGGGAATAACCCAATCTTTCATTAAATTCACGTCTCCCTCAATCTCCCTCAACCAAGATGAATGAATAATTAAAATGAATCATTTTTAAAAAACTCAAAAATTCGTAATCCAACCTAAAATTGAAAAAAATAGAACTCGGACCCCCTTTCTACAATGTATCCATCTAAGTCACCCAACATGAGAACACGGGACACGAGTGTCCCCGCCGCCAGCCACAACTCACTAAATATAATGAAAATGAGTGCACTCATGTCTTTTCATTAGCTGGCAAGGTTTCGTATCATGTGAAAATGTTTTGTATCATGTGAAAAGATAATGATACTCTGAACTTATGAGGCACCAATTGGAGAGACTGCGACTACTACTGTGGAATCAGGTGTGGCGACTGCTGGCAGTTTGGCCCCCACTTGCAGTCATTCTCAAGAGATAGGTACATCTGCACCACGCCTGTTTACATCAAATCCAAATACATACAATTATCATATAATGCTGAAACGATTGAAAGGAAATTTATAACAACTGATACAGATAACGCAATACACCCCATCCCGTAGCTGGTTTTCATAATACCATCCAGCCTGGAAGCCCTTTTTGCTGTGGAATAAAACAATCCGAACGAGAATCGAACCCCTGACGAACAGTGGAAAATTTAAAAAGCAAAAGAAGAGAAATTGCTAGAAATGGAGACGAAAGAAAGGTTAGAAAAGAAACAACAACAAATTCCTTCACTTCTGATTTCTCAGATGCCTCTGCTTCTCATGTAACACTCTCCTACCGATAGATATCAGGAGGCCAATGCCGGCAAAATGTGCCGATGAGTTCTCCAGGACGGGAATTATGGAATATCGAAGAGGGGAAGCATGCCGCAGACCCTTCCTCGAAAGGGATTATGTCAGGCAGCATCTTTGAACTCAATAAAGTCGAGCAAGCACGTCCACAAGTCTGAGTTGGAGATCTATTGGGTGGATGCAGGTGTTGAGTTACCAGTGGTTTTGTGCAGCCGGATAGGGTTCGCACATGGAGGTAAAAAGCGGGCCTGAAGCGCACTCTAAGCCCGCTTCCTTGTAACCAGGCTTCAAATTTGAAGCCTTTAGGGCCCTTCAGAGGTCATTTTACACGTCATAGAAGGCCACTTCAAATTTTACCATGCAAAAAAAAATTAATTTCATGGTAAGCCCTTCAATAATTAAATTAACCACTACTGTTTAAAATTGCAACAGAAGGGTAGCTTCAAATTTCACCCATCAACAGTTTTTAGTGGGAAATTGGGAATGCGGCTACTAGCTAGGTGACTTGGGAGTGGGACTCGGTTACTCTCCAACATCCACGTGTTCGATCATCCATGGATCATGGACCATTGGGCCTCTAATAATATCATTGTGCAAGTTACGTGGACGGGCTTACACTGAGCAACCCATGGCTTGAACGCTTCAAAGTTCTCGTGTTTGTAGCGAGCGCTTACGTTTTTAACACATTTCATGGCATCAACAAAATTATTAAACCTGGTAGGTGGCTCATACGTCTTGTTGCTAGCGGGCTTACCAAGTTACAAGTTATCACATACCAATTCGTGAATGCTGACTCCGTGAGTTAATTGAGTATTCAATGTATAATATATTATGTTAATGTGCCCCCACGAATTTGGCATTTCAGACAAAATCCACAATCCATAAACTTCTTGTAATGTTGCAGGTTGTTGCTCCTGCCCGTGGCCCCTACCTATAGCCCTGTGTTTTCTTTGTTGTATCAAGCTAATCCTACCATCTACGGCTCCCAACCTCACACCCTGTGTTTTCTTTGTTGTATCAAGTCAATCCTGCAGCTCCCGAGTTCCACCTTTTGTTTTCTTTGTTGTATCAAGTCAATGCTCGAATTCCATGCTTCCATGGCTCCGACCATCAATATATAATATTGCATGAATAGAAACAAGCTTTTTCTTATACCCCTATTCCACTGTGGTTGAGCTACTTCCAAGTTCCACCTACCCTATCTCCTCCAGTCCTCCAGGATAGTTTGCGAAGCGAAGCTGGCAATGCTAGCCTACCATAAACATATTTAAAGAAATTTGTTTTCTTTGAGGAGCTCAACTTCAAGGCTGACTAGATTTTTGACATCCTATGAATTTACAGGTCTACTATATATCCACTGAAAAATAAAGCCTCTCAACTTTACTACGTCAGTAAACATTGAAATTTTGATGTACTATTACATTTTCAAATGAAAAGAATAACTTATTATTAATAAAAAAATCAAATCACATTAATATATTAATGAATTTGAATTTAGCTTCCCAATATTAAAATAAATTATACATTTTAAATGATCCACAACCAAATATTATCCTGAGAAGGAAATGGAAAAAAAGGAATTTCCTCAACACAACATGCTATTTCCTTATGATGATGCTTTTACATTTATGATTACCAACCTTGGAATCAGGTTTGGTTATCCGAAGGTGTAATATCTTCTAAGCTAAGTCAATAGGTAGGGATGTTGGTATTGATATAATTATGACAAAGTTTTATAAAGGATTAGGAACAATTCCGTTGGCTTGTAGATGACATATTTATGGATAAAAAGCTTGTTGTTATGAGATAATGACATCATGCCTCAAAAACATGTCCCATACAATCTAATGTTAATGGGCGCTCTACATAGAAATTGGAATGTCAACATTTGTGAGTACAATAAATATGTGGATGATTTTGGCCTACTACAACTTTAATATATTGAGTGGATTGATAACCTTCACAATTATATAAGAGATTGTAGCTATGACTAGGAGGAGAGTTAACAATGCAACAAAATCAAGTAATCGAATTTTGTGCATAAAATGAACATGAGACTCCCACCAAATTTCACTGAATCTACGTCTTAACAAAAGAACTCATCGTTTCACGGGATTCCACCCCATCAATCCTTTTAACAGTAATGGCCATAACAGTTGCTACAACCCTAGCGCGAGAAAAATCAATCGAGCTACGCATGACAATACTTGAAACCAGACTTTTTGAACTCCCTATTACGTCATAGGAATCAATACTACTTTCTCCACAACATGTGGCACCCTCAATATCTTCCATCACCGCAATTTACATTTGATAAAAAACTTGTTTCCAAATAGTAATTACCCCATTCTTTGCTCTAAAAAGGCCTCGGTTAACCTAGAATCCAATCCATGCAACATGAACACATCCATATATACACATAGAATAAATATTAATAAATTTCTCATAGCCCTTCAATAGTGTTCAATATCTCATAACCTTTCATAGTGAAATGGGACCCCACCCTTCAAATTTGATCCCTGGTCCCCACTAGACACGGTGACCCCCGGAATTATGACACGTAGGACACAGTGACCCCCGGAATAATATATTTTTAAAATATATTAAAATTTAAAAATATACATTTACAATTACAAATATTCAATAGAAATTACATTTACAATTACAAATATGAAATATTCAATAGAAATTACATTTACAATTACAAATATGAAATATTCAATAGAAATTAGATCATTCACAAATCACAACACATTTGTCATTCACAATCACAAAACACAATGAGACATTGAGACACATAGATGCAAACTCATCACTGCCCTGATCCTCCTCCTCCATGCCTGAATCAACAAACTCATCACTGCCTTGATCCTCCTCCTCCTCCTCTCTGCCAATCTGACTAACTTACTTTTTAATTGTCAAATGTTTAATTTTAAGTTTTAAATGTATGTAAGTGAATGCCATTAAATTGCTTATGTGAGTTTGATTTAATACATGTTCAATTTTGAAGAGACGTCATTATATACCATGTATATGTTTCTAATGATTTTCGTATTAATGTCTTTATTGCAGTTGCGGCTATGGATACCAATGCCGAAATATTGATTGAGCTTGCCCAATTGAGGGGCATAAGTGCAGCTTTTAGTGGTGGCGACAGGATTCGCCGTTCACTTGCATCAACCTTGGATGCAATTGTGGACACCATTTCACAATCTACAAATGTCCTATATGATATTGCATCTTACAGAGAAAGAAAAAGACAACAATATGCTGATGGACTAGATTACAATGCAGTAAAAAAGTTGAAAATATCCAAAGAGCTTATATTTGCATTGTTTAGGGACCCTCGGACGGGGGAAATCCCAAATGCAAGCAGGCCGCATATCTCCATTGAGTGGTGCACGTTTCAACCATTTGTTGATAACTGGATGGACAGATGGTACATGGTTTTTGATATGCCACCACACAACAACAGGGAAATTCCCTTATATTTCCTTCGAAAGATGTACGCAGAGTTCGTGTTGCATAAACACGTTAACTATTTTGACATCTTACAGTTTCAGGGGATCGGTGGGGGGATGCCCCAAAACCGACCCAATGCCAGGCTTCGAGACCAGGATCGCCCTATCCCTGCACCTCGCAGGCAGTTTCCTGGGCCAGATGTCCCACCAGCACATCGCATTATTCCGCAGACACGGGATGCATTTTTGAGTTTGGCACGGGCGGTTGTTCGCCATGGCAGGATGGTTCAACATATGGGTGAGGAAGGGACATCTGTCCCTGGTGTGGTACATACACCAGCTCGTCACCATGCAGGACCATCAGCTAGTGCAGGACCATCAGGACCATCCACTAGTGCAGGACCATCAGGACCATCGACTATTCCCCATCCTAGTGCTGATCCTCACGAGTGCACATCATGTGGTCGTCCCTGCTATGGTATTGCCTCAGATGTTTCCTTCAGTGGGTTTTTGAGAGAGGTATGTTGATGGTTAATTGTAATAAATTCTTCATTTATTTTCGTTTTTGTACACATATATATAGTTTGAGCTAATATATTATGTTTGTGAACTTGCAGTTGATGCTTTATGCCGGCAGTGACACCCCAGAGCCGGATGTTCCAGAAGCTACAGGGGGGCATGATGCTACCCATTCGGTAGGCCCATCTTATATACCACCTATTGTCGTATCTCACACCGAGGTAAACATTTTAAAATTTCAGTTTTTTAATACTTGTTAATTTGTTAATTTCCACATACTTTACATTTTAGTTCATTAATGCTATATACGGTCTAATATTTACAATTATTAAACTTGCAGATGGCAGATCCTTCACAGGGGCAAGGTAATGTGGAGGTAGTACCCATGGTCATACCGTCCCCTGAAACGTCTGGGCTCCAGGTAAACAATTAAAAATGACATTTTTTAAATACATGTTTGTTTGTTGAATCATGCATGTCTAACTACATGAACACTTGCTGACTGTAGGCACCATCCGACACATCTGGCCCATTGCCTGGATTTGCATCTCCCTCCAGGCCATTTGTGAACAAGGTTCGTGTGTATGTGAGGCGTTCTACTCCGAGAAAGACTCCAGCTTCCCACGACCATGGGCTTACTCACACCACGGTAATGTATATCCTTCGATGATATTTGTTGTTTAACTTGAAATCCAGTGCATAAATCGTTTTTGTTAATGTTTGAATTGCATGTTTACTGCAACAGGAACCCGAGTTGTCTGCTGAGAACCTTGCATCGATGGTTGATGCAGCAGTTAGTGCCGCATCTGCAGTGGCGACTGATCACACACAGGTATGTAACTATTTCAACATTATCTTTACATAGTTTATTATTGTTGGACCTATTGTTTATTCATGCATTTCTAACTATTTCAACATTTTTTCATTGTAGCCACCACCAGCAGGAGCAGTGCCTGGCCCCCCTGGTTCAACCATCCTGGATGTTCAACCGACGGCTCCATCTGCTACACAAGCAACGCAATCTCCTTTGTCAGTTGAGGTGAGATGTCCTTCAGTGACCAAGTGTTTCATGCACTTTCCATGCACCAGTTGATAATTGTTGAGATAATGTATTAGTGTACATAGTTAGTTGAATTTAACAATTGATATTTAATTTGCAGGATCCAGGGATGCACATTGATCCTAGGGATGTGCCTAGAGGATCAACGTCGGGAAAGAACAAGAGAAAGCTTGAGTTTTGATAGTTTTGGATAGTTTTGGACACATGTGCTTTTGGATACTTTTGTATATATATGTACTTTTCGATACATTCAGTTTTGGAGACATGTACATTGACTTTATTGTGCATGTACTTTTGGAGACATGTACATTGACTTCATTGGATACATGTACTTTTCGATACTTTTGGATATACATGTACTTTTGGAGACATGCACTTTTGGAGACTTTTGGATATACATGTACTTTTGGAGACATGCACTTTTGGATATATATGTACTTTTGGATACATGTACTTGTGTCATTCTAATGTGTTGATTTGTGTGGATTATCTATTACTCATGAATGCACTATGTCAAAAGAACAAACTATTATATTCAAAGGTTTCAACGAATTCACTACATGCATGCACTAATTGGTATCTAATTAAAATTTGTGATTTTGGATGATCATTACAAGTTATGTCAAAGTTCTTGCTCGTGTAATTTAATCAAACTAAATGCAATACAATGTTTTCAAGGTTTCAACGAACTCACTCATGCACACCCATTGCCATCAACTACCAATGAAAGTCTAACATTATGAGGTTCTTCTTAAAAAATGGGTAATATTTCCTTGATGATCGTAAATTGAGAACCATTTGTAGCCACTCATATAATACCATCTTCACTTATCTTTGTACATGATAATCCATATAATGTGCTATGTTTTTTAACCTAAACAATCATAAAAAACCTAGAATTATAGGGATATGACAAAGAACCTTATGGGGCACCTTATATATTAACCTTGTGTATACATTAGGATCTTTGTCATACCATTGTTTGAAATGTCATTCAATACCTTCAATTTTATCAACATCAAATTAGTAGACAAAGTGACCCATCTTTGATCTCTTGTATAGGCCTTTGTGTGCCTTATCAATAAGATGTACATCATGAATATTATCATAGGTCTCATACATAGGTGCATCCTCATCCATGCAAACAAAGGTGTCATGGATCAACCTATTATCCCTTTATTCTCAATAATATTAGTATCATTATCTTCCATAGGATCAAATTCAACTCCATCACCCCCATTATTACTACTCTAAATTACAGCCTTAGGATTTTTGATCATGTGTTTTTGTCTCTTTAGGAGTTTTGAAATATTATACTCTTTCCAAAATAATATGGAAGTTCAAATATTTAAAAGTGGCTTAAATTATAAAATGGGCGGAAATTCACCAAGTGTCCCTGAACGGCATTTTCATGCGACTTGCAACTCGACATAACTCGGAAACCGGACGTCGGACCGACGAAACGTCGACTCCATTGGTCTCCTGGTGTGTGAGTACCTCTAGGGGCCCTCTCCCTCGTCTCCCCATGGCCCAGCGGCTTCATTGTGCATTCATTTCGTAAACTAGGGTTTTGCTCAGTGTAATTGCATGCAATCTCGCATTGGTGGGTCAGCTCTGCAAAAACCTCCCCCGAGCCAGTGTTGGTAGTGTTCCCACGTTGGCATTGCCCATACACACTTGCGGGAGTATATGGCACGCAATCTTCCTGCTCTGTTTGCTTTTTGGCTCCCGGACGGAAATTCACCAAGTGTCCATGAACGGCATTTTCATGCGACTTGCAACTCGACATAACTCGGAAACCGGACGTCGGACCGACGAACCGTCGACTCCGTTGGTCTCCTGGCATGCAATTACCTCTAGGGGGCCCTCTCCCTCGTCTCCCCATTGCCCAGTGGCTTCATTGTGCATTCATTTCGTAAACTAGGGTTTTGCTCAGTGTAATTGCATGCAATCTCGCATTGGTGGGTCAACTCTAAAAAAACCTCCCCCGAGCAAGTGTTGGTAGTGTTCCCACGTCGGCATTTCCCACACACACTTGCGGGAGTCAACGGCATGCAATCTTCCTGCTCTGTTTGCTTTTTGGCTCCCGGACGGAAATTCACCAAGTGTCCCTGAACGGCATTTTCATCCGACTTGCAACTCGACATAACTCGGAAACCGGACGTTAGACCGACGAACCGTCGACTCCGTTGGTCTCCTGGCATGCGATTACCTCTAGGGGCCCTCTCCCTCGTCTCCCCATGGCCCAACGGCTTCATTGTGATCATAGAACATGATGAAGCAATGACGTACATAGTGGAAGTCGTGGCACCTATCATCACTTATGTAGAAGTGATATTCCTTCAGAATTTCTCTTTGCTCTTCAGTGCTATTTGGGCCATGCCTATATGTGATATGGACCATCAAGGAAACCTGCTCAGAGTGATAATACTGACTTTGGATCTCATTTTGAGGTTGCAGATGTAGTTCTCGGCAAAATCAACAACTGAAAGTATAGTACCAAGGGGAAATGTATCTCTGCATATTCTAAACTTCTCATCCTGCCATCGTGCCACGTGGACATGCTGAACATATTGATGTGTCTTTTCAATAAATTCCTTGATGAAGTCACTAACTTGTACCTGGTGACACAAAATGATCTCAATGTCAGTTTTTTGTTGTAAGTAAGGATTGAAATGTAACCGTTACAACATAATTTTATAGATATAAATGCATACCTGAGATGTCACCAATTGTATTTTTTTGCTTTCTTTCCCTGGGACTATTTCATAGTTGATATATTTGAAACTTTTCATGTCTGTAACCATTTTCCCAAATTCACTGTCTCCATTCTCGTGCATACATTGGCTCAATAATGCCATTCCAGCACAGTTGGAGCATGTTCCATCCAAACAAGATTTTGCATAGTATGTTTGCCCCTCGGGCCTATTTCACATGATGCTATGAATGAATTCTCTTGATGAAGTCGGTGGTATTGTCATGGATAAATCCTGCACAATGTTAGTATGCAACACACGACGAATGTACAAAAATGTTTCATAGTAATATTCATATTCTACATGGTATCTACAACAACAAGTGTTACGAAGAGTATTTATTCTAACATACCATGGCTTACATTTCTCAAAAGATCTTTGCCCCAAGTTCAATTGTCTATGCTCAATCTTAAATTTCGCATAAAGCTCTGTCTGTGTTATATCAAGAAGATGCTTAGTATGTGGTTCACGATCCTTTGAACCCCTTCTTAGTTTTAGTACATCCTTTCGGTTTGAAGAAGGCCTTGTGTGATCATGCCAAAAACTGTGCACTAGTCCCTTTACTGCATCAACTAGCTTCATGTCACGACGTGGCAACCGACCAACAAAGGCCCAAAAATCTGTCTGATCGGTTGTGTCAAGATGTTCTCTTCTAATAGAATACCTACGGAGGGTTTTTACATTCAAATTAACTAGTTCGGATGTAGGCCTGAGAATACGAAGGGCCCTGGTGTTCTTATCTGCAATTGATTGTGACAACACACGATGAGCAGCATTGCGGTCCTTTGAATGTGTGTTCTTACCAATTTTACCAAATGCATCTACTAGGCTTTTAACTATATGAGAACTTGGTTCAGAATTCTTTATCATCTTTATCCCTAACTTTTTCCTAACAACATTCATGCTCCTAGATTTTAACAATGATAAAAATAATCTACATTTATATCCATCACATTTAGAAACAAAATATTTATCAAGTATCTGTTGAGTTTGATAAGCAATACTACGTTTAGATAGCGTACCTTCAATGGAATTCATAAGTCTTTCATCAACTTGTATACGCTTCGGAGTTCTTCGACGTGTGCTTGCTAATGGAGGTAAGGGGGTTGGAATTGTACCATGTAGCACATCACCAAGACGCTCTGGCGTTTCAGTAGTAGCTTGGTGTCCTTCATTCTCTTCCTGGTAGTTGGATGGTGGAAGTCCAACATCCTCATCCATGGTCTGTGGAAGTCCAGCATCCCCTTGTGGAAGTCCAACATCCTCATCGATGGTGTGGATAACATTCTCTTCTTCAACAGTAGGAAAAATGTCCAACGCCTCTCTGACTTCATCGCTTGTATAACCACATCCGGATAGCAAATTGGGTGTTTCTTCGTGAGCTTCATCTTGAGATGGTAACTTATCACTTTGACTTGAAGTGGGAATTGAAACATCCCCTAATGAGCACCTACGTTTTGCTTCTTGATTACTTCCATGGGGTGCTTG